>PVJA010009094.1:33819-62035 GCA_004027025.1 Myocastor coypus
TTTTTTTTTTTTTTTTTTTTCTTTTTTTCTTTTTTTCTCCCCTGAAAAGATATTTTGCTTTTATAGAATCTATGAAAGAGCTCGGTGATTTCCTTTTCAGTCAGTGCATTTTACTGAGTGATGAGGCTGGAGTTTCATTCTGACAGATGAATATATAATGACAGTCAAGGCTGCCCAACAAAATGCTCTTTCTGAAGACATGAAAAACAGTTTTCTAGATTTAGGTGCAGCTGAAGGTTGTTTTGAGTTTTAAATGTTTTCCTTTCCGTGCGATATAAATGTGCCTCCGTCTCCAGTCCTGTCCAAAACCTCCCAGAGTGTCCTGTCTTCCACCAAGGGTTGCACGTAGTACTTATGTCTCTTCCTGCTGGATGAAAGAGGCCGCTAATGCTCAGGGCCCCACCTCTCACGGCCACAAGCGGCAGGGAAAGGACTCAAGGTATATGAGGGATGCGAGGACTCCTTTGAAGCTGGGGGTGGCTGAGCCTTCTGACAACCCCTGGGGGACCGAGCTGGGCAACATCTGGTAAGTGCAGTTGGAACATTCGGATGCAGAATAAATGAAAAGATGTTTCCCGCCCCATGGGGAGTAATGTGGGAAGAAAAGAAGCTCTCTTCACCCTTACAGAGGCTGGTGTGGCCACACGCTTTGGTCCGCTTGGCAGGGGACACTGCTCAATGCCAAGTCCGTAAGTCATGCAATTGATCAGGCATAACGTTCTGAGTGTTTGAGGATTTGAATTGTTGCTCAGAAAGTAACATATGGGGCTGGGGAGATAGCTCAGTGGGCTAAGCCCTGTGTGGCAGGCACAAGGCCCTGAGAAGGCAGCCACCAAAACTGGTGGTAGTGGTGCACACCTATAATCCCAGCACTGGGGAAAATGAGACAGGAGGATCACTGTGAGTCTGAGCTACCTAATGGGACCCTGTGCCAAATAAATAAAAGATTAGAAAAGTAACATGTGAAGCCTCAGTGAGTCCTAGAACTCATTTCTCTGTACATTCTGTCCTTGAGGAGGTGGCTTTGGGAGCAGATGTCCAGCCTGAATTCTCAACCACCCTTTGCTACCACTAGCTACAGCCAGGTACCCTTGAACAGATCCTACACAGTTACCACAGCTGCCCATGTGACCTTGACCAAGGTCCAAGCTGGCCCCAGGTGGGCTTCAGAGCCTCTAAAATACCAGCTTGAGACCCATGAACCTATCACACCCTTGCTGAGCACTGGGGTCACAGTCCAGTCCCCAGTGGGGACCTGCAGCAGCTAGCAGTGGTCTTAGGAAGAACTCGGAAATGTCTGCAGCTAGGGGCCAGGGAGATAGCTCTGTGGCACAAGTGCCTGCCTGGCAAGTGCAAGGTCATGAGTTCGAACCCTGGTCCCACCAAAAAAAAAAAAAGAAAAAAGAAATGTCTGCAGCTTACATCTGCATGTGCAGATGAGTACCTGAGCAGGAGCCACCAGCAGCTGCCCATCTCTGACACCTCAGCCCAGCTCTCTATGAGCTGGACGAGGCTGTCCCATGGGCTACAGCCTTTAAGCACTCGGCACCTGGCCCTGGATCACTGAGACAGACTCTGGCTTCACCTGGGGCTGTGGTTGTCAGTGGCATCGAGCCCAGCACCCATGCAGTTGCTCACATTCCCTGCTGTGCTCTAGCTTGTAGCTGTCTACCTAGCTATGCCCACTGGGCAGGGCCAGCTGCTCTGAGCAGCCCAGGTGCACATCCCTCCGTGTGACAGAGCTAGGACAGTGACCAGCACAAAAACAGCACCCAGAAGTGTCCGCTGTGGCCATTTAGCCCATGTGCTTGGCTGTGGCTCAGTGACCCTGACTGCTCCAGAGGCAGAAACCACCCAAGACCATGTTGGGGCCTCCTCTACCCCTTGGCCCAGGGACAATCACCAGCCCCTTCCAACTAGCATGGCACTTTACTCAAAGTCCCATGCAAATGGGCCTTTGATCCCAGGCACTCCCCACGCTGTCCTTTCTTGACATGTGACCCGATGTCACCAGGCCCCAAGAGGACAAGGAAGGGAACAAGGGCTCTTAGAAAGACCATTATAGCTCTTCCTGGTGGTGTTGGCCCCTAGCTCCAGGCATCAGGAGGAGCAGCGTGGTCCTGAGGTCACCAGCCTGCTCACGTGGTCAGGCACCTGTGAGTAGCCTGGGAACAAAGCTCCACTCAGACTCTCACCTCAGTGCTTCTGGGGCAAGGTGGCTTCCGGGCTCCTAGATAGCATCCAAATGCTCAGACCTGATGCACAGAGGGGTTGGTGTATGACTGAACATCCTTAGGTCTAAGGGCATCAGACAGGTGCCTTCGGCCACCTACACCCCCGGGAAGATCAGTATCAACTCCTCTCCAGAGTTTCTGGCATTCAGTGGGCTTCCACTTTGCCTCTGTTCTCTCCTCTGCCATTCTCAGCCACCAAGCAGTTGAGGTCTCAGAGTGTGACACTTGAGGAGGGCTCCTCAGTGGCCCACACAGCAACCTGTGAGCCAGCTGGTCTACAGGACACCACCTTGGGGCACACAGCAGGGCTCAGAGACAAGTCTGACTCTGCAGAGGCTCCCTAAGCCAGGCAAGGCCAGCCCTGCTTCTCCCCTCCACCTGCTACAGCTCTCCGTGAGCTGGATGTCCCGTGGGTGACTCTACAAGAGGACTTTCAGCCTCAGCTGCTCTCTCAACTGAAAAGAGAGCTCCCACTCGGAGTTACACAGTGCCCTGCTGGCTTTGTGGTCAGCAGTAACAGGAAGGCAGACTCTTCTGTCCAGGAAGAGGGACTGACCCTTGCCCCCAGCCTGCCTCTGTAGCCAGGAGCAAAGCCTCAGGCACACATCTGCAATCCGAATGCGCAAGTTATATTGCATTTGCTCTTGCTGAGAATGCTCCTTTGGATCCCCTTCAAAGAGGCTTGGGGCTCACCTAGCTGAACACTAGCTTGGATGGACTATATATTCCCTTGGCGCCTGTAGTCTCCATGGTACAGCAGTGGGTGCCAGGCTCTGCATAAAAGCTGATGCCTATAGAATTAATTTTTGAGTCACTATCCACAAATCCAGAAATTCAATTGTCACTTGGGTGACCTTGGGTTTCTGGCAGCTAAAAATATCTGAACTGTAAACTTAGCAAATGATTTCAGCTGAACAATGCATTAACCACGGCAGCTCTGGCATGGGAAGGGCTGTCTCCTCTCCTCCTTCCTTACTCTGCTGGCGGCTGATCAGAAACTCAGGGTCTGTCAGAAGACTGGCTTTCCAAGTCATCCACAATTTATGTGGAAAAAAAATTTACTGAATTTTGGTAGGAAATTCCTGGAAACCCTTTGGCCTCAGGGCCAGGTAAAGATTTTGTGCCTCAAATTTGTCTCAGGAGAGCCAGAATGGGTCATCCGCCTACAGCGTCTTGATCCTTTGTATCTACAGTGGCTCCCTTCATAAATAGTGTCTGATCCTACGGACCTCAGATGAGATGGACAGATGCTGCTGCCCACATAGCTGGCCCAGTCTTTATCAGCAGGCATCAAAGTCACTTACCATTGACTGATCCTGTCCATGGTTGTTTCTACCCAGGGTTCTAAAGCCCATCACCCACCTTTGTAAGGTGAGCCTGGCAGGGCAATCTGTAACATTGCTTAAACAAAATAGAAGTCAGTCGATACTTATGTGAAGACATCAAGACCAAGCCAGAGTAACAATCTGACAGCTATGGCTAATAGACATACCCTACCGGAGCCCGCTGGCCTTGAGTTCCCGGGCCTGATTGTGTTATGGGCTTCTGAGTGCAGGGATGTGGAATATCAGAGTTAATATTCTGGCCCAGCCTCAGCCACCACCTGAGCCTGCGGGACTGCATGGGGTAGTGATATCCAAGCTGCGGAGGCACCGATGCTGAGGCCTGGGACCCTGCCCTGTGCCTCCTCTCCAATCTGCTGCTCTGCACCCAGGACAGGCAACTGCGTCTTCCACCTGCAGAAGCATGAGATGCGGGGACGTTGTGGATTTCATTGTCTTCTCCATTCCTGGGAAGAACTGTTTTTCTTGCTGAGTCTAGAGGTTGGCCTAGGACTAAGGTGCAATGGCTGGCTGGGCTTGTGAAGCTCCTCGCTACTGACACACATTTTCCTCTGTAACAGACCGATCAGAAACTCTTCCTTAAAAAGATCAACTCTTTTCAAGCAGAGGTTTTCTTGGATGTGAGTCCTCCCGCGGCGGCTTGACAGGCACTCCAGTCAAAAGCACGAGGGCGTGGCCTGCAGATGTGCAGACGCCTGAATAAGGGAAAGGTCCCAAAGCCCCATTCAGGATCTGTCTTAACCACGCTACTCACTGTTGGGACAAAATACACAACACTGGTACTTAAGGGGAAAGAGATTTATTTTGGCCCATATTTCAGAATTTTCAGTCCTTGCATGGTTGACTGGCTCCAGAGTAGGGTAGAAGACAGGAATCAAAGGAAGAGATAAGAAGGTTGGGTGATAAATTCTTCCAAGATATGCTCCCAGTAACCTATCTTCTCTGACCACATCCTCCTTCCGACAGTGAGCCAGCCATATTACCCCTGCAACTCCATCACCTTCTAAGGGAAGACTGAAACCTGGCAAAGCAAACATTAACCCTGTAGTTCTATGTTGTGACAATAAGAAGTGAACTCCAAAGGGCTTGAGTGATGCCACTCCTGTGGCTTTGCCAGCTGCAACCATTATGACCTGTCTCTTGGCCTGGCTGTCTGTGACTTTTCCCAGCAGATGGGCACATTCCTGGCTCCTCCAACGTCCACAGGTCTCCCTTGTACTTCTTACTTTACTCTCACAGCTTCACACACTGCCCTCTTGAGGCCACTGCCTGGCCTCCCAGTCCTTCTGAAATCTGGACAGGAGTCTCTGAGGCCAAACCACTCTTATGTTCTGTGTGTCTGTAAAACCAGCACCATATAGAGGATGCCAAGATTTGCCAACACCTTGAGCAGTAGCTAAGCCTCCTTGAGTCATGGCTGCAGAGGTCTCTGAGGGTCTAGATGGCTGAACACTGTGAAACAAATCCCTGGGAACCAATTCCCTTGTCAGTCCTTTTTAAGCAGGATGACCTGGAGTTGTCTTCTCAAAGAAAAGTCTTTCACTTTTGCATTCTAGAGCCCATGGAGGATAATTTATTCCTACTTCCTTGCCTGAAATCAAGCCATTTTCCCTATTTTTCTCTTTCCTGATGGAAAGTACTTGGCTTCTTTTTAATGCCAATTTTTTCAGCAAGCTTTCCTCCAGATTTGTAGATTCCAATTTTATAGAAGCTTGTGTTCTGTCAAAACTGAAGAATTTTCAGATCATTCAGGTGGGCTGTGTGTGGTAGGACACACCTATAATCCCAGCACTCAGATGGCTGAGGCAGGACTGCTTCAGTACAGCACTGAGGCAGTACAGTTCAGCCTAAAGCACATGCTGAGACCCTGTCTCAGACAAAGAAAAAAACAAACAACACCAATAAAAATCATCCAACTATGCTATTTGTTCTTGATTCTCAACGTAGAGATGGCTACCAATGGTAGCTCTAACATGGTTTGAATGTTGGACTGTCATAAAATTTCCTCAACCCAGATGAATTGTTTAACTACTCTCAATCTCATTCTCCCACAAAGCCTTAGACCATCAAAAAAAAATGTGGCAAATTTTCTGCCAGAGCATAACCTGCACGGCCCGGAGTACAACTGCCGACAAAGTCCTTGTTCCCACTTGAGACTTTTTGAGCGTGGACTTTTCCGTATGATTTTTAACAGCATCCTAGTCTTCTGGGCGCTAACAAGTGTCTCCCACCAAACTTGGCTTACAGCCTTCTAGAGCTGCTTCCCCAGCCAAGCATCTCCAAAGTTTTCTGAACTCCTCCCACAAACCACTTCCAAAAGTATTTCCAAAATAGGCAAATACAGTCACAGCAAAGACCACACTTCTCTGGTACCTAAATCTGTCTTACTTACATTTCTAATCATGGGGACAAAATACTTGACATTGAAAGTGAAAGGAGAAGTCTGTTTTGGCTGATGTTCACATCCTTGCCTCGTCAGTGTTGCGGTGGGAGGGCCTGGGCAGACCAAAGCTGCTCCCCTTATTACAGCCAAGAAGCAGAGAACCAAGGGAGGAGCCAGGGAGGAGGACAGTGACCTTTTGCTGGGCCAGCCCCCACCTCCTAATAGCACACCAACCGTAACACCCCTTCCTGTGACTGTGGGAGACGCTGAGATACAAACTACCTCTCCCAAATGTACTGGGAATAACTGACTTTGAAAAGCAGGTCTGTGAGACAATGCAGGCATGTTAGCAGTGCAGCAAAATTATGTTCCTGAAGAAGTAGCCGAGAGACGAGCCCTTCTTGTCCCAAAGGGTGGGCATGGATAAAGCCCAGGCTGCCTCTACCCCTATGCAGACCCACACACACATACTCCATGCCCTGTGGATAGTGAAGTGAGCACTGAAGCCTCCCAGCTACCCAGGAAGCTCGGCGGCTCCGGAGGATCAGGCCCTTAATGAATAATTAAGCAGCCTAAATAAAATAGTAGAAATTTAGTATGAACTCACAACCAGATTTGCCGTTTTCTCCTGCTGTGAAATTGTTTCAGTGAGGTTGAACCCAGATGAACCCAGACTGCCACATGGCCTGGGCCACCAGCCCAAGTGGAGGAAGGTGCCATAGGGACCCACACTGTATAAATCAAGGGCATCAAGCCTGTTTGTGTCTGGTGCAGAAGGTTGTAAAACAGGAGCAGACTTGAGCGATTCTTTGTTAGCAGCACAGAGAATGTTGTACTCTGATAATGCACAAAGCAAACACCTAATAAGGGCCTTGCTGTTTTCCAGTGGGACCCAGGAGTATGAGAGGGTGGGAGGCCGGGCCACCCCTAAGGAGGTGCAGCCTGGATCATGGACTGAGAGTTTTCAGGTCACATTGGTGACATCCACAGGGATGTGAACCTCAGGGCCTATGGTAGGCTGACAACTGTTGGCCAACTTACAACACCGAACCGAACCGAGTCAGTGTAGTGCTGGGTATGAAGGGCTCACCTGAGGATTGTTGCTAACAGCACAAGAAGAACTGGAAAAGCATAAAAGTTGCTGTGAGGCGCTGTTGGTTCTCCTGGGGCTGTTGCTTCTCCTGGAGGAGCTTTCACACTGGCTGTCCTGACGTGAACTCGGCTATTCTCATTGTTCAAGGAGCTCCGGACTTTCCTGTCACGAGCATGGCTGTGGTTCATTTTGGGGGAGCTCTGTCCCTTACTTTGAGTATGACTTCCTGGCTCCAGAGCAGAAGATAGCTCACTGCTCAGTCTCCTGGAGAAGCTTGTTGCGCCGGCTTTCCTCCTGGGAACTCAGTCTTCCTCCTCATCAGAGGAGCTTGGGACCTCTCTGCTGCTGAGGCTGGCTGGGGTACTTTCCAGGGGACCTCTGGTTCTTACTTTGAGCATTGCTTCCTGGCTCCAGTGCTGACCCCTCAGCCTGCTGGTGCAGGCTTTCTAGCTTCCACCACTGCCCTTTGGGCCTTCCTAGGGCAGGTCCATGAAACAGGCCTGCATGAGACATTGTCAGGGGCTCTTGGCCTCCATTTGGGCTCACGGGGGGCATTGTTAGGAACTCTAGGTCTTCAGCTAGCCTCATGCAGGACATTGCCAAGGGACCTAGGCCCTCAGCTGGGATCTTTCGGTCTTTAGTGTGTGGACAGATTTCCTGCACTCTATGTATGACTTGCGGATGAGTATGATAAAATAATCCTATAAATTATATAGCCTTATTTTTTCTCTTGCAAATATAGTCTGAAACATCCAATTCTGCTTGCAAGGACCTTTGAAGGCCTCTGCTTCACCCCAACATGGGGCCAGTCCACAAATCAGAAGCCCACTTTGACCTGGCCCCACCGCCTTACACGTGAGCCATCAAAGTGTCACAGGGCTTTGGACAGACAGCCCCTGTCCTATCAGGAGTAGATTCCACAGGAGGCAGGCTCAGAAGCATACCTGAGAAGCCATTGAAAGCCATGCTCCAAAGCATCTTTTCTCACAGAAATATCTTCCGCTGGATGAACCCTGCCTCCTGGTCCTGGCTCCCAACCACCAAGAGTAGATATTTCAGTTAAAAATAAAACTTTAAAAGTACATGGCCAGAGCCGGTGCTGAGAAGAGCATAATGCTCAGATTGGTGGCCCTGCAGCCCTGGAAGCAGATGCCAGCAAATGTCTTCCTCATTCTTTAACGACAAAAGATTTGTTAAAAATTCCTGCACTTCAGTGAGAGCCAGGGGTGCCTGTCACTGGAAGATGATCAGAGAAGGGGGACACAGCCTCCGTCTGGCTCGTGCTGCACAATGACCACTCGATTTTATTTTGAAGCATGTATCAAAAGCCCACCGGTTCTGACAGCGGAGGCAGTGTGCGCAACACTGCAGAGAGCATCTCGGGGCACGCTCAGCGCTGACCCAGGCTGCGGCCCCAGAGGCTGCCTTTGAGGCCCATCTGCAGGCCAGGCGTGCTCCAGGGGGGATTTTGAGGTCTGATCTCATCACAAGCGGGCCCGAGAAAGAGTCGCTTTGTAGGACTGCTGCGGGGAGAGCAACCACTGTGCTTTATCATCTGGAGGCCCAGGTGGCATTTATAATTGACACTTGGATGAAAGGACGGGCTGTGTTGGCAAGCCAGAGGCCTGGTGCTACACTCTGTCTCTGACCTACCTCTAAACTGTGTATGTGGGGACAATGGCCGTGCCTTGGAGCTGCCTGTTAAGAGACGCCAGGTCCTGAAGCCCAGTTTTCCTTCACTGAAGACACAGGCCAGCTATTCGCTGTCCTTTTATTGGTTTAAATTTTCCATTAACCTTCTCCATCTGCCCGGCGCCATGTCGTTTTCCACTGCAGAAAGTGAACAGTGAAAATTAGCTTCTCCCAAGCTTGTGGGACTGAAGGGCTTGCCCTGAGGGCTGCAGAAGGTTCTAGAAGACTCTCCTCTGCCATGAGTTAGTTTCTCCAGGAGGCATGCATTGCCAGCAAGGACACAGGGTGAAGCTAGGATGGCAGAAGGCGGCGCCCCACCTTCTTCCTGAGGCACCAGGCCTCCAGGCCCTCTAGTGACTCTCCCACCTATTATAAGAGGTCCCAAGCCGGGCGTGGTGGCTCAGGCCTATAATCCCAGCACTTGGGAGGCTGAGACAGGAGGACTGGTGTGAGTTCGAGACCAGCCTGGGCTACAAAAGTGAGCTCAAGGCCAGCCTCAACCACATCGCAAGACCCTGTGTCAAAAAGACAAAAAAAAAAAAGAGGTCCCAGACCCTGGCCATCCATACAGCACACTTGCCATGCCCTGGGCACCTGCAGTGCCTCTTTCCTCTCCAGGCCCATATCCACTGTTGCAAACAGCTGTGTAGCATCTGTACTGAAGGAAGGAGCTTGGCCCGTTGATCCCATGCCCTGATGAGTCACCTCTTCACCCAGCCACCCACTGCACTGAGGTCAGATCCAGCTCCTTGCTGGCCCTCAAGGCTCTGCCTGCCTGAAAACACTAGGTGTGGCGCACCTCTGTGGACGCTGTCCCTGCTTTGCTGTGGGAGCAAGCCCAACCCTCCCCCTACCCTAGGTGTCAGCTCCTCACCCCTGGTGTTTTTATAGGCAGCTGAGTTAGATGAAAATTAATAGGCAGCCAGACAGGGGCAGGCGCCTGAGAAAGTCAGCGCAGAAGACGGAACCACATCACCACTGTGGCTGGAGACGCATCTGTTGAAAGCCAGGCTTCGAGATACAGATGTAATAATCAGGCCTACATGCCTCCCTGAGGGGTAAACAATCATCTGATGCTGCACTGTGATTCAAATCAGCCAGCCTAGTAACATCCAGACAGATATCAGTCCTCGAGGTGGGGGACCAGAGCACCCGGACCCGGTCATCCAGGCAAATTCCTAGAGCATCCAGACCTATCCCTTCCCAAAATACTTCCGCTCTTTCCATACTCATTCTCTTGCTACCTGGCTTGCTTCCCTACCGTATCCATATTACCTAAGCAGCTATCTTTGTGCTCCTGTCGGTTAACCATAGTTTGATCCACATTATGACTTTGCTATATAACCCCTGGCAATGGGCTTTGGTGACAATCCACTTTGGGGACCCCCTCCTGTCTCTCAGGAGCCATTTCTCAAGAAACTTTTTCTCCTCTTCACCTCCTTAGTGCTTTGTAGTTCATTCTTTGATTTCAGAGGACACACCCAGCAGGTTGGGTGTTACATTTCTCTATCAGTATGAGGGTAGATCTCTCCTTAACCCAGAACTTAGACTAAAGTCCTTGCCTGGGAGAGGCTGTCTTGCTCTTTCTGCTCATTGGGTAATGTTGGAAGCCCCTTCTGGTCCTCGTCTCAGCCCAAGAGTTTTATATTTGTAATTCCAAAAAGACATTATTGGAATCCTACCAAGTTAATTCCAATCTACCACTCCCAGTGAAACCCAAGATGAAAATGAAGACACTTACGCATATTTATAATTATATGGAGTCAAGGGGTCCTAAGTCCAGGCACAAATATGGCTTTCCAGAACAAAGAGGCCTACCTAGGACTGAACCTAGTCGTGAAGGAGGGGTGGCTTGGGGATGAATGACTGGGGATTGTGGGAAGTAGGTGAGTACTGTGAGCTAAGCTAGGTAGGTGGTCTGCATTTGCTTCTGTCATATGCAGAAAGAGGGATATGCAAGAAAAAGGAATTTGCATTATACTATTGAGATAGTATCAAATGTTTTGGGGTCCAGTACTTCAGCTCTGATGTGTGATCTTCCAAGTTCCAAAAAGTCATAATCTCTATCTTGAGGCTCGATTCCAGCCAACCGTGTGGAGCACTGGCTCTCTGTTCTGTCTTTTTTTTTTTTTTTTTTTTTTTTTTTTTTTCGGTCTTTTTTAGACAGGGTCTCACTATGCAGTTCAGGCTGGCCTTGAGCTCACTTTTGTAGCCCAGGCTGGTCTAGAACTCGCACCGATCCTCCTGCCTCAGCCTCCCGAGTGCTGGGATTACAGGTGTGAGCCACCACGCCTGGCTCTCTGTTCTGTCTTAACCTGGCTCATATCAAAGAGCAGCAGGTGTGGGTTACCTGGGAATAGGCACGTTGTCTTCAGAGATGACCCCCCAGCACCCCAGGTAGACCAATATGCATTGCTTAAGGCCAGCTGAAAGGATAAAGAGAAGTCCTAGCCAGCTCTGAACTTATCAATGCAAGGAAATACGGTCAGGCTCAGCCAACATGGAGACGATCATTCTTCTTTCAAGGAGAGTTGCTCAGGTGGTCTCCACAGGTAGCCCCTCTGCAGGAGAAACCTCATGTAGGCAAGGGCCAGTCCGGTGCCTAATCTTGCCTACCAAGGGGAGATGCACATGATTGCTGGTCAAATCAATGGATCAACTGGCCCTGGAGGCCTGGGAGAGGAGCTGTCATGCTTAGCTGATCTGGGGAGCCAATACCCAGCCTTTGTGAGGCAAGGGCAGGCTCCATCCCAGAATTTGGGATCTGCTCAGGTGTGCAAGGGAGGGAGAGATGGAACCACCAAATGGAAAAACCACTGAGACATCTGGAGCTAGGTGCAGACCAGGAGCAGCCCTGGGCACCAGCGTGAGACAAAAGACATACGGAAGAAATGTGTGGCTCGCCTGCCCCAGAGTCCTGCACAGGAGACAACTCTGGTGAAATAGCCCAGCATGCCTACAGCTCATGCTGGTCCAGGTTCACAGTACCGAGCAGCACAGGAGGGGCTGGGACCAGTGGTAGAGGAATGAGGACATGAGGTGGCCTCTCTGAGGCTGCTTCACCATGAGCAGACGGGGAGGGCCCCTTGGGAGGTGGACCTTAGCCTCAGCATGCTCCCTTGTGCACCCTCCTCACAGGAAGATTAGGAAAGAGGGGCGCTACTCTCACCTCACTCCTGCTGGAGTGGGTGACAAGGAAGAGACGCCGCCGGGGGGCCTACTGTGGGCCAGCGCATGACTGGGGCCTCACAGACAGGGGGAGAATTAGGTGCACACTTCTGGAAGAGCCAAATATAAATCCTGGCAGCGGGTGCAGGTCAGCTGGCTCTGGTCCCTGCTCCTCACAGGCACGGCCTGCCAGGGGTTGCGCTGCTTCTCTCCCCAAGGGGAGCATCCGCCTTGCACACACCTGAGATGCAGGCAGGCCCCGGGCACTCAGCCACAGCCCTGTGCTAACCTCACCCCCCCCCACTGCGGCCGCAGGCTGCAGGCCAGAGCCAGGCATGTGGGCAGCACAGCCAGAGCCCCAGGGTCTGCTCCAAACCGCAGCTGCGGAGGAGCAACAGGAGCGCCCCTGTGGCGGGCAGGTGGGCCTCCAACACGGACTTACTTGCTCAGAGAACCCTCCCAGCCCGCACCGGCAGGCTGCAGGGGAAGACTGAAAACCAACTGCTCTTGAATTTAAACAAGAACGCTTTCCAAGGGGAATTCTCCGGCAAGATGGGAAAGCCACGGGCAGAGCCCACAGAGTTCTGCACAGCTTGTGTGAAGACATGCTGCAGCCAAGGCTTCAAGGAAAGCACGCACTTGGGTACATGTGCACATGCAAGCACGCACACACACACTCATGTGCAAGCACGCACACACATACTCGTGCAAGCACGCACACACACTCATGTGCAAGCATGCACACACACTCATATGCAAACACGCACACACTCATGTGTAAGCACGCACACACACGCACACTCATGTGCAAGCATACACACACACACACCACTTCTGCTGATTCATAAGCAGCAGTAGCTAGAACCTTTTCTTCCACCTAGAGCACACAATGGGGAAGAGATATCCCACCCTTCGCTCACAAGACGGTTGCGGCAAGCCCAGGGCTTCTCTCCTGTGGCCGCAGGGGCCCCAGGGCAACTGATGCCAAATTGCCCCACATCTAGGTCCCTGACTGCTATGGCTGGTGGGACACAGAATGAAGACGTTCACTTCCCTGTGTCTTCCAAGGAAGAGCGAATGCATGTCTTACAGATCCACATCTACCCTTCCACCTGAACCTCACTGAGAACTACACGACACACACAAACTGGCCCACGAGGTCACCAGCACACTGACCAATCATCACAACAAACATCTAATGGAAAAGGATAAGCCCCAGGCCCCAGGGCCACTGAGTTGCCACATCCACTCCCAGCTGCATTGCACAAATGGCCTAAACGCCACCTCTTTGCTCAGAATGTGGCCTTTGGAATCCTGGACAGGCCCTGGTAGAAGAGGGGCCTCCTTAGGCATCCACACTATCCTCAGGACCATGCAAGGGCGGGCAGGACAAATCTGCTAGCCAGGAGAGACCGTCAGGCCGTGAGGGCACCCAGCCAAACGGCGTTTCTGGGCCCATGCCAGCCTAGCAGAAGTGGCTGCTCAGGAAGCAGGACGGTGCAGAGAGCCTGAGTCCTTGCAAACTGGCAAGGCTCTGAGGCAATGTGCGGAAATGGTAGGAGTGAGACACACGCAGGGATCGTGCTCCGTGGGCCTCTCTAGGATGTGGAACAATCGTTCAGTAGGAATGGGAGGAAGTGGTTGGTGGGGAAACTAAGAGAGGGGAGCTCCTGGAAGGACCAAAAACAAGGTCTGAGATAGGACCGGCAGCTTGAAGGAACCACATGAAACAGTGGAAGCGAGCGGCCAGGGAAGAGCCACGCAGTGAAGCTGAGTACAGAGGAACGTGGGAACCATGAGGGAAAGCCGCCGACAGAGCGGCGCCTCTTGTTTCTCCTTCCTGGTGGAGGATGATGGCAGTGCCAACCCAGCCACCTTCCCGGGGGTATTTTTTAGCTTAAATGAGATGATAATGTTTGTAAAATAGATTCACAGACCATAAACAGCTGTCGGAGGCTCCTGGGTCGCCCGAGGCTGCCAATCAACATGCAACGAAATGAACACGTTAATTCAGCCACTCATGGGCTATCTGAGAAGAATGTTTAAAAATCATTTAGGCTGAAAATATTTGAAAGAACAGACATGATTTTGGCGCCTGTTCACCCAGTAGAATATCATTTTCAGTATATTAATGTTTAAAACATATTTAGATGAGGATGGAAAATCTGTCACCCAATCAACAGGATCTTTAAAGTACAAGCGTTTCAGATGAAAGCTAATGAATTTTTAATTGACTTAGTCTCAAGTAAGTGTATTTCAGTCTTTTGAGAAAATCTTTTAAGAAAACTTTTCATTTCTGCCAACATATAACATTTTCAATGGCATTAGGTATAAAAGACAATGTTACATTATGGAATTCAGGCTGCGCTTCCCACTCCAAACTTGGCAAACGGATGTAGAAAAACTGAAGTAATTTCAGTGAGAGAATATTTTCTTTTCCTAAGAAAACACCTCAAACCTTTAGTTCCAAATTAAATTCCAAATGGCCAGTAAAGATGTGACCAAGCCAATTAAGCTGGAAATGCTGACCCATCCAAGAAAGGGCAGCCTGACAGGCGTTTCAGGCACGAGTCCATTTCCCAGGGTGGTCACAGTGGTGAGGGGACGTGGATCTCCCCACAGACCCTGGGGCAGCTGCTGCAACCCAGGCCTCGTGAAGATGGTCAGCCTCGCTCCAAGGAAGTGGGAAGCCAGGAAGCAGCCTGCCACGTGAGCGTGCGGTGGGTTCTCATCACGGGGCAGCATGGCCCAAGGAATTACTCTAGAGCCCCAGGATGTGCCCTCATGCTCACTTGGAATCGATTATTTCCAGGAAATTCTACCCAAGGCTTTTAAGTTAACATGTAGATTAAATCTCTTCTATGGAGGAACTGTCTCTACAAAAGCCGTGATGGGGGAAATTAGAAGGCAGTGTGTGTGTGTGTGTGTGTGTGTGTGTGTGTGTGTGTGTGTGCGCGCGCGCGCACACACATGCATGCACGTACAGCAGGGTCTCACTACGCAGCTCTGACTCATAGTGATCCTCCTCTTTCCTGCTTCCCAAGTGCTGGGATTACAGGCGCGCACCAGCCTGCCTGGACTCCATCTCCAGCTCAGTGCACCCGAGGGCAGTGCCAGCGCCGCAGGAGGGGCCAGGGTGCTTCCCTAAGCAGATGCTTAGTCCACTGAGCTATTGGAAGGCAGTTTTAAATATCTTCTCAGAAGTCTTTCCTTTCCTTGGGGATGAAGAAAAGTGATACCCTGTGACAAGTGCTTATTAATTAGGAGCTGTGGAGCACAGTACCCTCTCACTGAAGTGCTCATAGGCACATTCGGGGGTACATTTCTATCATCTGATCATTGGACTTGGTGGGCTTCTGTATGCCGGGCGCTCTGCTGGTTCTGATGCAGGAAGAAAAAGCTGATCTCGGTGGATGACCTGCAATAGGAACTGCCAAACAATATAGGGAAAAACGATCCCCAACCTGAAAAGTACCTGGGATGAATTCATGCTCTCTAAAACTAAAGAACGAATTTTAGGAACAAATCGAAATAATGAGCAGAACATATTTATTGAGAAAAAGAAAGCTCCTGTCCAAGAGAGGGACAGGAGGGGCTCCCAAATGGGTGTCTGCCAGAAGCTGTCTCTTCCAGGGACTTTTATAGAGGAAAACCATGAGGTGAGGTGGGTGTAAAGTGAAAACCATGGAAACCCGCTTAAGAGCGCATGAGGTGGGACAAAGCTATGGTCCACCAATGAGGCTACAAGCACCATTGTTCAGGTAAAATTAAGTCCAGGGCCAAATGGGAAAGCAGTCACATAGCAAGCGAGAGTGAACGCAGAACACAACTCTGTCCGGTAGCCATCTGGTAGTAGTCGGATTGATGATTCTTCTGGCCCCTCAGGGTGACAATCAATCTCCGATGTCAGTCTTTAAGGAGGTCAGCATTTGTTGGATCTTTGGTCTTTCGGTCCAGCCCACAGCGGGAGCGTCCAACCCTCCCATAGTTGCTGAATGCCTTGCCTTCTGTATTATCTCCGTTGAGGGCCTAGCCCTATCTGGCTGCCTATAATATCTCTATCTATGTTTGTTTTATTTATTTTTATGGCCGGCTCAGCCTGCCCTGAGGGCAGGGCTGGCGCAGCATGTGGTGCCGGGGATTGAACCGCAGTCCCTGCAGCCGCCTGCAGGCGCTTTAGACCACTGACCCATCCTGCCGGGCAATATCTCTATCTAACTCGGCTGCCTGCCACAATTCTGGGGAAGCAACAGCAAGGAGACAGGCCACGTGCCCTGGCACGCCCCACGGACAGCTAGACAAGAGACCCACAGTGTGCACAGGCCTTCCTAAGTCTTTAAGTACAATTGGGGTAGATTTCCCGGAAATCTGTGTGTCCAGAAGATGCCAGCCGCTTCCCCCCAGGAGTGCAGTGATGACCCAGCAGTGTGCAGCTGCCCGGCCAGGGCCTTGCCAGGACCCGCAGGGTGTGGACACTGGTTCCTTCTATCTGCTCCTCCCCAGGTCGAGCTGCATGCAGAGCATGGTCGGCAACCCCCACCCCAGCCTTCTCTGAAATACCAGCTGCTCCCCGAGAGCTTGTTCAAGCTGATATTTCCTATGAAGCATAAATTTTAATTAATTTGCAGTGTTTCTGTTAACTATAGCATGATATTAACCTTAAAGGAAGCACATTTGGAACAAAAGACAGAGGAGAAATGCAGCGCCCCCACAGAAACAGGCGTCCTGTCTTGGCTTTCAGCTGCTGTGAGTCGCGTGGATATGACCCTGTGTGTGGCCTGACCCCTGCGTCCTGGAGTCCATTGCCTGGGGACCAGAGGATGTAACATCATATTATACGATGGCTGGTGACCAGGCTCCGTACCCTGGGGTCCATCATCTCAAGGCCAGTATGACTCGCCTTAGGGACAGAGAAGATGCAGAAGCTTCCTCGGTGTGGACAGCAGGGTAAGGGCAGCATTCCTAAGCCCAGGACAGCACAGCTGAGGGCGGCCTCAAGAATGCAGGCCTGTGGATAAGGAGAAGACTCGCTCTCCATTCCTTTGTTCCCTAATTTACTGCAATTACTGTTCATGGAAAAATATACCACCACCCCCCTTCTCACCTGCTAATAACAGTGGCTCAACCTCAACCACGGAGATTGGCGGCCCCGTCCACCTCAGGCGGGGTCCTCATGATCCCTTTGTATCTTAAATATTGTCTTTGTCTTTCTTTATTCCCTACCATTTCCCCCCCACCAGGCATTCTGGCGTCTGATCAGCCCCCAGCAACTGCCCAGTGCAACGGGATCTGACAACTCTCCTTCCTCTGGAGTCCCAAGCAGGCCATCTGCACAAAGCCACCAACCTCTTGTGCACCCTGGCAGCACTGTGGACCACACGCCCCAATGGCTTCATCCAGTTCCCTGCTGCATCCAGAAAGTGGGTCCCTGGGACAGAAGAGTGCCGTAAGTTAAGCAGCGACCCCGTAAATGTGTGCCCCTGTCTTAGCCCCAAATCTTGGAGGGTAGCCTTACCTGGAAAAAGGACCGTAACGGGTTTAACTGAGAGACGCGAGATGAGGTCATCTTGGGTTGACAGTGTGGATGACAAGTGCCCTGTCTTAGTTACTCTTCTCTCGTTACTGGGACAAATACCCGACACTCAAAATGAGGGAAGGAAAAGTTGATTTAGCTCACAGTTACTGGAGGCTTCAGTCCATATTCAGCTGGCTCCAAAGCAGACTGGCTCATGGCAGAGGGCAACCTTGCATGCAGGCGGATAAGAGCAAGGGTGAAGGGAAGAGTAGCAGCAGCTCACGCAGCTAACGGCTCTTCCTTTACATCGAAATGCAGATCACCTGCCCCAGGGGAGGTACAGCATCCACACCCACAATAATCAATTACAAAGTCCAGAAGCTGCCAAAGGACTGCATGGGGGGCGGGGGGCTCTTATACACAAACCGTAACATGCCCTTACTAGAAAAAGGACAGGGATATCTGAGGGAGGGTGATATAGCATGGCTGTGGAGGCGTGGACCGTAGAGATACAGCCACAAAACATCAGGAAACAAGAGCAGCTGTGAGACGTTGGAAGACACAGGATCTCCCACTTCCCCCCAGGAATGCAGTGAAGACCCAGCTGTGCACAGCTCACCAGCCAAGGCCTTGCCAAGACCTGCAGGGTGTGGACACGGGTTCATTCCATCTGAGGGAGGGTGATATTGTTGTAGGCAGCTGAATTAGATAGAAATATTATAGGCAGACAGACAGGAGGACCAGGCCCTCAAGGACGACATGGAAGACAAGATGACTTTGCTACTAGAGACAGACACTGCTCCGCCATGGGCCTGATCTCAAGAGTAAACAGAAGCAACTACATACTTCCCTAGGGAGGGGTATCAGGGATTGATACTCTAAGTAGGTATCAGTCACCTTGCAAGATCCTGGAGTCAAGAGCCCAAGCTCAGTAGGTGGTGTTCTCGCTATGTGACTGCCTTCCCATTGGATCCCGATGTTAATCAATTTTACCTGAGCAATGGTGCTTGCAAGCTCATTGGTTGACCAGTTTTATCCCACCTCCTACCCACCTAAGCAAGTTCCCATGTCTTCTCTATAAAAGTCTCTGGAAGAGACAGCTTCTGGGGGACACCCACTCAGGACCCCCCTACAATCCCTCTCTCAGAAAGAAGCTTTCTTCCTCTTCTGTGGTTGGAAGCCTTGAGAAGGGCTGCCAGAGGCTGGGGTGGGGGGTGTGAGATGCCCCCACACATCTTGTAGGAAGCCAAGTTAGGTAGAAAGATTATAGGTGGTGTCTCAGGTACTCTTCTCTCATTGCTGGGACAAATACCCAACACCCAAAATGAAGGAAGGAAAGGTTTATTTAGCTCACAGTTACTGGATGTTTCAGTCCATATTTGGCTAGCTCCAAGGCTGAGTGGCACTTGGCAGAGAGCAGCAGTTTATGGCGACAGAGGCAACAGAATAACCAGGGGAGCAGAGAGCAACAGCATGCTTCTGTCTCTCTGTCTCTCTTCACACTGAGGCTCTCCACCTCAGCCTATCCATCCACCTTAGGCCACACCTGTAATCCCAGAAGTACTCAGACCCATAATCCCATCAGTCCTAAAACACATAATCCCAGTGCATCATGAGTCAAATCTCAAACTCCAGAAGTCCCCACCCCATGATTGCAGGAGGCTTTGGGGGGACAATGAGTCATAAACCATAACAGGCGGTGAGTCAGGGCTGCGCTGCCAAAGAAGACAGAGCGGAAGGAGAGATGCCTTGCAACTGTGGGGGGGACCGGCACGTCCTCTGTGGGCCAGACCTCAAGACAGATGAAACAAAGGCACCTGCATGCCTCCTTAGGGACGGCCATCGGGGATCCATATTTTAACAAGTATTAATCACCTTAAAGGCCAGGAATAGTCACTAACCCAACCCCCTACAGGAAAAGCTCCTGTTCTGTACACATGCCTGCATCCCAGCTGATACCCATTGACTGCTCGGCCAGTTGATGGCGATTTGATCAACTTAGCCTGAACAATTACACTCATAATCTTATTGGTTGCCCATAGTTTTGTCCCACTTAGAGAGTTCCTGTTTCCCAGCTTGGCCCTACCTCACTTCATGGACTTGTTCTATAAAAATCACTGGGAAAGGTATGTTCCTTGACAACCCACCCAGTCCCTTTCTGTCCCTCTCTCAGATGGAAGCTTTCTTCCTCCAATAAATAGATTCTGCTCTTAAGCTCCATTGTTCCTAAAATTCATCCCTCGA
Source organism: Myocastor coypus (assembly GCA_004027025.1). Taxonomy (NCBI): domain Eukaryota; kingdom Metazoa; phylum Chordata; class Mammalia; order Rodentia; family Myocastoridae; genus Myocastor; species Myocastor coypus. The sequence continues at coordinate 53,492 of PVJA010009094.1, forward strand.
GGTTTAGAGAACAGGAACTTGCTCTAGATATCTCTCAGGTTGGGAGTTTCTTTCCCCTCTGTCACGCAGATTTCCCTGGACTCATGAGGATGGGGCAGCTATTTCCATGGCCCTGTTGAGGCTCTTCTGTCACTCAGGGAGCAGCTCCTCTGTCTGCTGGGTACCAGGGCATCTTCCGCTCACCCAAAGATCCTCCTCCCCAGCAGGGCAGCGTGAGCAGATGGAATGAGTACGGTCAGTTAAAAAAAAAAAAAAATGCTACCATACTGAGCAAAAGGAAGAGCAATTCGCTCTGGGGGATGCGCCTGTGGGTCCCACAGTGCGAGAGGGTGGGGCAACGTGGGGGCCTCACCTCCAGGGATGGGGCCTGTGCCAGGAGGGTCTCAGGCCCCGGCATCGCACCAGCTCCCGTGACCTGCTCCCTTCTAGCTCCTGGCCTCGCCCGTCAGCAGCAGCGGAAGTCCCCCCCCCCCTTAGGCACGGTGGAACCTTGAGGAGAGGAGCCACATCCTGTTGTACCACTGTCCCCAGCAGCAAGCCTGGGGTGTCACAAGGGCCTCCTGGGTACAGAAGCACGGTGCCGTCTGTCAGGAAATGGCCTCACCTTGCCCTCTTGCCTTTGGCTTTGCGTCACTACATGACACTTCCTGCTATTTCTGCAGTCAGTTTCACCCCAGCAGGAACATGTGAGCCAGATCCTACTCCTGGGGCTCCGTGATGGCAGGTACAGAGGCCACGAGGCAAACTGTGGCGTCAGGGTCGAGGAGGCGGTGGATCTCCATTAACAGAAACCACCCCTTGGCCTCGAGAGTGGCGCCAGGAGCAAACGAAGAGGTGAGAAGAGAGGCTAGAGAGTCAGGGTGCAGGCCCCGCCTCCCACAGCCCTCACAAGGGGTGCGAGGATAAGTCACAGACTGAATGTGTATAGTCAGACTGTTTGGTCTCAGTATCATACCTAGAAAGAACGAGGTGATAGAAAGAGCAACTCTGTGTTGGATTAGGCAAGGGCGGCGTTGTCTGCGGTCCTGAAGGCTGAGCTAGCATCTGCTTCCCTCTGTGTACCGCAGCGCACGACTGCTAAATCGGGGCTCTCTGGCCCCACGCCTGGACTGTGTCGCCTCCTGGCACCCTCCCACGGGGTAGCTCACATGTCTCCCCTCAGAAGGATTTGTTTTTTCTAATTTAGGCTGCCTTAAGGGCCGATCTGGTATGGCTTGTGGAGCTGGGGATTGAACCACGGTCCCCTGTGTTGGATTGCATTTGCCCAACGGTGCTTTAAACAACTGAACAAGCCCCATCCTTGGGGCTTGAAGCTTGCAGAGAACCTGGCAGACATCGACAGCGATCGGTGTCCACTCCGTAGAACGCAGCCTGCAGCCTGGAGCAGAGAGCAGCTCCCAGCTGAGGAAGACATTGGCAAATAAAAACATGTCTCATGACTTTGCCACCTGCTGGTTTGCCACTGCAGCCTGTGACACTGTAAGTACAGCCACTTCCTTGGGGACCCTGGTGTGCCCCTGTCGGGCACAGAGAGGTGGGAGGTCTGCCCTGGTTTTCTAGGCAGAAATGGGACAGTAGCAGCCCCTGTGCCCCCCTGGCCTTAGCAAGCCCCTCACTCTGCAGCAAGGTTGCAGGGCAGGAGCCGGGACCTGGGGCATCTTCTCACCCGGGAAGATGCTGAGTCGCCCTTCTTCACATGCTTTCCTGGTGTCTAACCGTGTCTCCTGCTGATGGAAATAGCCACTCTTTAAAAGTTGCAGAAATGGAAGCTACTGATCTGTACAAGATCAGTGAGGAGCCAAACCACACAGTTACAGTTACAGGGCAGGGCCTGTATCAGCAGGGTTCCAGAACTACAGCTGGAGGAGACCCACGGGCTCCCTGCTTTGGCCTTGACATGTGGGGACAGATCTTGGGGGCTCCTTCCGGGATAAGCTCCCCACACCTGAGAACAAGGAATGGATTGGGGTCGCATTTATGGAGTAACAATACCATGGCTCCGTGGCAACCAGCACAGATGCTAGAGCTTCATTTTGAGGGAGGTGAGGCTAAGATTGTGGAGCTTCCTGATCAGGCTCCATGATGCCCATCAGGGCTTAGGTAACTGCCTGACCACCCCAAGTCAACAGGCTCTGACTTGCCCCACTTCTCTGGAACTCACCAAGTCTGTGTCAAGTCGAGGCAAAACAAGAAAGCCCAAACATCCTGCATGTGAGGGAGGGGTGTGGCGCTGTCTAGGGTCAGTGGCCCTGGGTCTTTTCATCTCTACGACCATCGTGATCCTTGATTTCGCGAAGCATTAGAAATTCTATGCACACCACTCAAGTGTTGAATAATGAATCAGGCCATCTTGGTATGATTAATTTTTTTAAAATGAGCTATTTGCATCTGGTGATTAATTACAGCCAGCCCAGTTGGGCCCCTATGGGGCTGGAGCTGGAGGAGCTGCCTCCTCAGACTGAGAGCCCAGGCCTTGCTCCAGGGTCTCAGGTTCACAAACATCCCTAGGGCACATCAACTGAGCCCAGCAAGGGCACTCGCCTTGAGATGGGAGGGCAGAGTAGCAAACAGGGAGCGTGAGGCCCGAGGCAAAGGCATCCAGAACCTGGGAGACGGTGTTTCTCCTCCTCTCGGCCAAGGTGACAGCAAGGCCACACTTCCTGTGAAGGTCCCTGCTGTGGAGAGAGGCCCGCTCAATCTGTGAGATCTTCTCAGCATCTCTGGGGAGTAACCAGACATACCGTGCCCAGGAGCTGGGTCCTGTCTTGCCAAGGACCCAAGTTCTGCTTTAAAGGTGAAGAGGGACTCTGATGTGATGACCAAGGTCCAAGAAGAGGCAGCCAAACTGCGTGCAGATCCACCATGGCCTCCCATTCTCAGCCCTGAATGCCTAGGCTCCACGACCTAGGAGGTCACAGGTCTGGGGACAGAGATACAAATACACAGAGTGTGCCGCTGCCTGTCCCACGCTACCTCCTCACGTTCCTAACTGATGAGTTCACTCCACACCCACCGGGCAGGCAGCCCCAGGGCTCAAGGTCACGGCAAGACTCGCCTCCCCGTGGTCCCGCACAGCAGTGCCTACACCAGGGATGCGTTGGCCATCCCCTCTCTCTTTGTTGCTCCTGAGGAGCACCGTGCTGGTGGCATTTCCTGGAAAGCCATCTGACTCCTGACGCAGATGTGTACCCTCTATCCAGAAGGTCCCCAGAAGCCCAGATGCTCACCACCACGTGTGCGATGCGAGAATGAGATTCCCGAGAGGGCGGCATTTGCATTTCCGCTGCTCGTGCTGGTTTCCGGCAGCAGGCGCTTCCTGTTCACGGACCGCTGATCTCTCAAGGGTATCAATGTTTCTGGGTGCCGGGTGGTGGTTGGGAGAACTTCTATTGCCCTTGCAGACTGCATAATTTAGAAGACAACTCCTGAAATTCCCCAGGACTCAGGAAATAGCCCCACAAAAACTACTAAACAGGATGTGTTAGCACACTTCTAAAATACTTATCAAAGCGAAGCACTGAGAATACCTAATTTCCCCTTGCCTGGAACACGTCATCAACCGTAGCTTCACAGCTGAGGCTGGGCCACACCTCGGAGAACTCTGACTTCGTGAACATCAGCCTCAGAGCAGGAGCTCTGCAAGCCACTGGGTGGCGACTCGGGTGCCACCTCCAGAGCCGAAATGCAGTTTTCTTTCTTCTGCAGCTCCTCACAGCTCCAGGGGCGTGGGGATCGTCCTTGCCGCCCCAGAGCTCCTGTGAAACCCTTGGAGGCTGATCCAGGTTCGTGACAGAAAGCTCTGCTGGGAGAAGGAGGATGCAAAGCTTAGACATTGCTACTTGAGACCAAGCTGGACCCCGCTCCCTCAGGATGCCTTCTCCTCCTATCCAAATGCCCTTCCTAGCCAGACCCCCCAACCCATGCACACACACCGGGGTTTTTAACCCCTTTACACCTGCCTGTTGTACTCCTCTACTACTAGGGACTTGTGGTGAGTGTCAGAAGCTGTGTTCTTTATGAACCTGGAGCACAAGTGCCTTGGGGAAGGTTGATGGGAAATGGGCAACTATGGAAGGTCTTACCTGAGGACCAAGCATAAGCCAGAAAAGAGCATGGAAATCCTGAGCTCAGAAACCTGGTAGGCTATCATATCCATCCATCCGTCCATCCGTCCATCCGTCCATCCGTCCGTCCATCCATCCATCCGTCCATCCGTCCATCCATCCACAGACACGGGCTGAGGATTAGACCAGGTTACACAGCCCTGCTTTCAGGTCTCACAGGAACAATAAAATCATAGAGTCATGTGGCCATGAGGCAAGGATCCAGCGGAAAGCTGAGGCCCACATGGCTCCCCACCAAGCTCTACCAGCCAGAACTCAGGTCAGACAGGTCTTGCTCCCTGCCGCCTGTCCCAGGTCCCCCAACTGAGTGCCAGTTTTTACAGTCAACCTTAAAATGGCAGTTAATCTCCCTGCCCAAGAAGAGGCAGCACCGCAGGACCTTCCTGTTCTCATATCTCACTGTCTGTGCTCCAGGACAGGCTTGGCTATGGGGGAATCGCCGGCACACGAAGCCCCAAACTGGCTGTCACAGGCAGGATCAGCTCCTTGCCTACCCACCCCTGAGACTCACCTGAGCCCAGTCCCAGGGCTAAGCCTTCACTGGCAGTTGGGAGGAGTCCCAGACCCCAACATCAGGCTTCTCTGAGACTGGATAGAATACGTTCTCCATCCAAAAGCAAACGTATTTTACTTAGGTGCAAACTTGGCATGGCTGAAATTCCTTAATAGCCACTTTTGTCTTTTGACAGTGAGAAAAAGCTATTTTCTTACCTTGGAATGCTCTAAAATACATTCATGAAACAACTTCAAAGTCTCACAATCTCAGAGGTAAGCCAGCACCATGTCCGTCATTCGAGGCTGGGCACCCAGTGTTGGAATTTGACCCTGAGGCAGGCACCCAGCCTCCCCCAGTTCAGAGTTCTCAGAGATGGTTGCTGGAAGAGGCAGGACAAAAGCAGCCCAGAAGCCAGTAAGCTGGCCAGCAGGACAGCTCTGCGAGAGGTCCAAGCACCTCTGGACTTACCAAGTGGGATGCGGCTGGTAAGGTCTCCTCTCCCAAGGCTCAGACCATAGTTTCCAAACCACCCTGGACTGCAATGCCTGCCTGTTGCAAGCAGCATAGATGGTCTGTTTCCAGGTTTTTCTTTCCATGCGAGCACTGCATCCTTGGCCCTGCCCCAGGGTGAGCCTGGCTCAGTATCATCACTGCTAGGGCTGGCACCCTGCTGCTTTCTGGGTTTGAAAATGTAATGGGGTATCTTAGGGCCAGGTCAAAGCCTAAAGTTTCCCTTACTAATCGCTTGATGAGCACCAAGCAGTCACGAACCTACAAATATCTTTAGCTTCCACAAATGTGAAAAAGGAAAATCAGTGACATTGGTGACAGGTGGGCGAAACCATGGAGCCCATTCTTGCACAAGCCCAGACCAGCTACCAAGAGTCCCAGTTGTGGCCTCAGAAAGTTCCCAGATGTCTTCTAGAATATTCTTGCCAGGCAAAGGCAGTCCTCAGCCCCTGCACTATTGCTGACATGCAAGTCCACAAGGCTCCAGCCCAGTTCTGTTTCCCAGGCTCTGAAGCTTGTCCACGGCTACACGGTCTGATCAAGGAGTAAAACTGGGGATGCTATACTTTGCAGTCCACACACTGGAGGGTTTTCTGCTCCAGGACCTGAAGACAGAAGCATCTTGGGAGCTGCCCCATTATGAAGAACGGTAGTCCTTCCAGCAGAACTTGGCTCTACTCTTGACAGAGCTGGGACAACTCTGGCTTCAGTGACCCTCTGGTGTGCATTGTGATCGTCTGAACATGGTGGTCCTGGGCCCCCACAGCAGGAAAGCTCCTTCCCTCATTCCTCTTTGCTCCTCTTGACCTCAGCCAACACGAGGTGGCTTCAGCTCTGGCCAGACCAGCTGGTTCTGTTGCCAAGCTATTAATTAACATGCCCCAAGTTCGCCCACCATCAGCCCACAGACAGGATTCTGAACAGGAATTCCTGCCGCTGGTGTCTGGGCCTCAGCCACCCAAAGAGCTGCCACCTACACTTCCTGCCTTCTCACTCGTAGGCCTGCGAGATCCTCTGGGCAGCAGTATTCTACATTTGTGTCACACAAATAAACTCAGCTCTTTGGGGTATGTGTGTGTGTGTGTGTGCCTATGTTATGTCTGCTCTTCCAAAGGAAGAAAACATCTTAAGATGAAAATTGCTTTAGCAAACTAAGCACAGGCCAAAGAGGAAACTTTCAATTTTTTAAAAGTCTTCCGTGCGCTGTTGTTCAACACTGAGGCTAGTGGGATTTGAGGTGGTACCAGGAAGGCATGCTGATTTTGTGCTGCTGTAAACTAAGTTAGCAGAAAGTGCAGACGCACATCAAGAGTCCCCTCGTGGTGCTGGAAGGCTTAGCTCACCTAGGAGTCCAGCCACTGGGAAGGCCCTAAAGGGAGGGTGTTCTGGGGTTAGAGAGTCACACATTTTGGAAAAAAATTTTATTTATATGTCAGCAGTCACCCAAGAGCTTTGGAACCATTTACCTGAAACTACGAGGTAGTTGTTGCCTAAGAGAACTGCCCAGGAGAGGCTGACCGGGGTCTCTTGGATGGGCTTTAGAAATTGTATCATTCCAATTTTAGTATATGTGCTGCCGAAGCGAGCAGTGGGCTTTGGAAATTCTTTGATGAACAACCAGCAAGGGCCTCTCTAAACCCCAAAAAGCTTCTTTCATGAAAAGATCAATTGTAGTTGCAATGGCCTACACTGACAACAGTTCTACAAAGCGCTGTACATGGTTCCAAAATTAATCCTGAGGGGATTTGACCTTGGAAGATACAAAAGATGAATGTTTTGTTGTACAGGTCTTGCTTTAACTTGCCTTTGATCACCCAGCAGAAAAGCTTAATTATGAGGCATAAAACACAGAGCTAGATTAGTATGATGAGCTGTAAGAGGCTTAAATCAATAGGCTCCCACATTGCGAGTTTCACCGGTAACCCAATGCAATTATGGAACACTGGACTATGTGTACAGCTAGTGACTCTCAGTTCAAAGAGATGGAATTTTTTCTTTTTTTCTTTCCTTACCAATATCGATTAGAAAATTTATCATGTCTACACTCTGTGCTCTGTATAACTGCTATGAGTACGACAATATGCAATGTGTCACTTATTGTGAATGTACTACTAACGTGTTTTGAAACTATCATATTGTTATTTCTTATTAAAAGTAATAGTAAAAAAATTAAAACCACAGGCTAAAAAAAAAAAAAAGATCAATTGTACAGTTCAGCTCTCACTAGCGCTGTATGTCTTCAGAGGGAAGCTGCCCCTGAGATGGCACCTCCCCCACTTCCTGGGATATTTTCGTGGTCATTTGAGGTGTCTAGTCAGTCTGTGTCTACACCCGTCTCCGAGTACCATTTGAGCAGACATCGCCCTGTGAGCATGAGTTGATTTACTGCTTATCAGTATGAGTGTGAAAAAATATTTCAGCAATGCAGTGATAATATTATCTTCCGACAGAGCCCTTTGTCAGTGAGATTTTGCAGCTTGCAGGCAGCCGACGCGTCTCACACGCTTACAGCAGAGCTCTGTCGGTGCTGGCCGGTGGAATGGGTGACTCAGCACCACGCTCTGCATTTACAGGAAGCTGCGTGTAGGAGCATGGAGTGGGGGCTGGGGACCCGAGGAGGTCGCCTCGCACCTGCCACCCACCCTGTTTAGATTTTTTTCGAATTTCAAGTAAATGATCCTGGGGGTGTTTGGGTTGGTTCAGTAGTTTAAGTGCCTGCGTGGGCAATCCCAGTCAGGCAGAGGGGTTGGCAGTTCAATACCCACACTCACCCTTAAGGCAGCCTGAGTCAGCCAAAAAAAACCCTTCTTAAGTAAATGATCCAAAGCCACTGGTGACTGTGGACAGGAGAAAGAAAGAAGCCAGTGCTCTGAAACTTCTTATCTAAATTCTGCAAATTAATTCCACACCACCAAAGCCCAGTGCTCATGTGTCTCCTACAATTTGTCTCAATAAGCCAAGTCCCAAGATTTAGGGCTCCAGGAGAAGGTTGTGTCTAAATTCTAATATATTCAGAAGGTTATTTATTGTCTCCCCTCTCCTCCCCCTCCCTGCTTGCTCAGGCTGCCTTAATGGTACTCAGCATCCAAGCTGCTGTCTGCAATTTCTGGGAGCCCTGCTCTTCACCAGGGAAGTCTGACCAGGACTGCTTGCACAGATTTTGGACCTCTTAGCCCATGAATATCTTTTGCCCCTCAGAAATGTCACTGGTACTAAGCCAGCAGAAAAGAGCTCTGCCACAAAAGGTTCTGGGGCTCTGGGTGGCATCAGCCTACAGGAAAATCTCTGTTGCATAGGAAAATCAATTGAAGAAGATAACTTGGATGGGTGGATGGGTGGGTGGGTGGATAGATGGATGGATGGATGGGTGGGTGGGTGGTGGATGAATGGGTGGGTGGATGGATGATGGATGGA
>PVJA010009095.1:0-61833 GCA_004027025.1 Myocastor coypus
CTTTTTTTTTTTTTTTTTTTTTTTTTTTTGTATTTTTGAGACAGGGTCTTGCTATGCAGGTCAGGCTGGCCTTGAACTCACTTTTGTAGTGCAGGCTGGTCTCAAACTTGCACTGATCCTCCTGCCTCAGCCTCCCGAGTGCTGGGATTACAGGTGTGCTCCACCAGGCCCGGCACCATTATTCTTAAAAGATGTCTTCTTTGGACATTTAGGAATTGGGTTGTTCCAGTCTCCTGCTATTCCTGACAAAGCTGCAGTAGACAGTATTTTGGTGGTGTTTCTTTATGCACCAACCACAACCCTAACTGTAGTACAAATTCTTCAAAGTCCAATAACTTGGTTGAAGAATAAATATATGTTATGGTTTGGATCTGAAGTGTCCCACATGACTTGAGTGCTAGAGGCTCCTCACCATTTGATGGGGTTTGGGGGAAGTGATGGATCATGAGGACTCTAATTGCAAGTGGCTTAATCCATTGACTCAAACATGCCTTGATGGAAACCAGAGTTGGAACCCAAGGGAAGGGAGCAGATTGCAGGCTGTGCCCTCCAGGATCAAGTCTGCTCCCTGGCACCTGTGTCTTGGGCTCTTTCCTTTTCTCTGTGCTTCCTGGCTGAAAGAGCAGCTGCCCCAGCCATGACTTCTCTCACGGCTCTGTTTCATCTCAGAGGCCCATGGCAATGGAGTCGATTTACCATGGCCTGAAACTTCTGAAACCATAAGCCAGGGTAGATGTTTCTCCTGCAAGCTCTGTGTGTCAGGCATTCATTCCCTCACAGTAACAAAAAGCTGAATAACGTAACTTTAAGGAAACATTGTGGTAGCCTATTTGTCACCAGGCAGGGAAAATAGAAGTGACACCAGTTGTTTCAACTTTATTTAAGGAGAGATGGCTACTTTTGGGTGAGCTCAAGGCTCTTTAGGGGAAGAAGAGATAGTCCCTTGAGCAGTAACTACAGGAAGCCACTACTAATTCTACAATGGTAGAAATGAGCTGGTGGTATCACCAGAACCCAGGACACACTCACTACTGACAATGTTGAAGATGATGACTGTGGTAGAAACTGCTGATATTGGGGCTGGGGAGGTAGCTCTGTGGCATGAGTGCCTGCCTGGCAAGTGCAAGGTTGTGAGTTCAAACCTTGGTCCTACAAAAAAAAAAAAAAAAAAAAAAAAAAAAAAAAAAAAAAAAAAAAAAAAAAAGAAAAGAAAGAAAGAAACTACTAACATTATATAGTCACATGCCTCATAACAGTGTCTTGGTCAACAATGGAGCATGCATAGGACATGGGACACAACCCTGTAAGACTGTAATGAAGCTAAACAATTCCAACTGCCTAGTGAACTTAAGCTATCATCACCATTAAAGGACAGTGCATTCCCCATGTGTTTGTAGTAATGGCAGTGTAAACAAACAGAATGCACTGCCAATCATCTATAAATACAGCACACAAAACTCTGAACAGTGTATCACATCATCATATCGGCTCATGATGATAATGACTGTCACCGGCTCATGTAGGTAGTATACTAAGCTATTATTATCTTAGAGTAGACTCCTACTTATAGATATATAAAAAGTTTACCTGGGCATAGTGGTGCACAGTTATAATACCAGCTTTTTGGAGGGTTAAGGGTGGAAGATTGAAAATGTATGGCTGGGGAGGTAGCTTGGTGGTCTAAGCAGCTGCCTGGCCAGCACAAGGACTCAGGTTTAACCCCCTATACCCTGAGCCTTACATGCTGTGCTAGCCACCAAAATCAGGTATGGCGGTGCTGAGAAGGCTGAAACAGGAGGATCACCGTGAGTCTGAGTTGTGCAGTGGGACCCTGTACAAAATAAATAAATAAATGAAAGATTAAAAAAAAAATTGGCCAGGGACTTAGCTCAGCAAGCGTAAGTGCCTGCCTGGCAAGCACAAGGTCCTGAGTTCGATCCTTGGTTCCACTGAATAAATAAATGAAAGAAAGAAGGAAAGAAAGAAAGAAAGAAAGAAAAGAAAAGAAAATTCAAGGCCACGTTTGGCAATCTAGTTAAGGGGCAACCTAGTTAGACTTTGTCTTAAAGTAAAGTTTCTAAACATCTAGAATGGGGCCAGGGAGATAGCTCTGTGGCACAAATGCCTGCCTGGCAAATGTAAGGTCATGAGTTCAAACCCTGGTACTGCCAAAAAACAAAACAAACAAACAAATCAAATTGCATCAAAACATCTAGAGATACAGCTCATTGATGGGCTGAGCCCCTTGCAGGACAAGAGGAAAGCAGCGCTGTATGGTGAGGCAGCAGCCCCGTACCCCTCACATTTATGACTCCCCTTAAAGGCACTGTTTTCTCTTTGTGCTTGATTTGCTCTCATTTTGCTTTGTTCACAAAGAACACAGGGGCAGCAGGTCACACCACTCATTCCTGGACGGCGTAGGTGTGCACGTGGCTGTGCCATCTCGTTCTGTGTGAGCCCTTCCCTAATGTTCACACGGTGACAAAACTGCTCAAGAAGGCTCTCAGATTCTGTCCCTGGTTAAGCAGCAGATGATTTGTGAGAGTCACGGAAGGGTGCTAGAGTCAGTCTTCCAACGCTGGCGAGGGCTGTAGCCACTGTGGAGAAGGTGTCCTAGAAGCAGAGAGGAATAAAAATGCCTCCCTCCTCCTCCTGGACCCCCCCTCGTGTGTCTGTTTCACTGCCATCTATTGGCTGAGCCTCCCCGGAGGGAGGTGATAAGGGCTTGGAAGGGGAGGTAGAGACCCTCAGCCCCTGAGGACACAGAGCAGCAGGGCTGGCCTCACAGGCTTCAAGGGCGTCACCATAGAAGGCCCTTGGTCTTAGTACAACGTTCGCATGTCGCTGCACTGAAATATGTAATACCTTTTGAACAAGGAGACTCGGGCTTGAATTTTGCACTGACCCTGCAAATTCTATCGCTGGTCCCATTGACTGCAGCCTGGGAGGGAGGGATGATGCTGAGAGCAGAGAAGAAACTTCCACGGCTGCTGTGGGTGGCCAGATTGCCCTCCACAAGATTGGTACCAGTTTGGACGTTGCACCCGTGTCGATAGTTTCCTAGGAGCCATTGGTCGGTTACTTGCACTGATAAGCAAGTTCCCATAACGTCCCCTCAGCAGCCCCTACAAGTTTCCAGAGCAAGAACACAGAGGTCTGGTTGTGTGATCTCTCAACTTAGAAGTCAGGCTCCCCACTTTCCCTGACCTCCTCTGTGTGGTTTCCCTAACTCACTCCCTCAAGGAGGACACAGATCTGGCAGGGAGTATGGGTGTCACCTGTCAGAAACTTCATGATATTGCTTTGCCTTTCCCTGTCTGGTGGTATTGAAATGAGTATCATTCCGTTTGCCCTTTATCATTCCCTTTTGTATATATACAGAGATCCAGAGAAAACAGTGTGTCATATACCCATCAGCCCTTGGGGCTCATGAGGCTTCCAGCTCCCGGTTCCTGGAGGTGGGTGCCTGTCCTCCAGTTGGCTCTGGACAGTGCAGCAACAGTGACGGAGGGGAAAGTAGACTTGGAGGAGGATTGGCTGTTTCAGTGCAGTAGTCAAGTTACAGCAAGGATGAGGGTGTGGTCATCTTGTTTGAAGCAGTGGGGAAAAGATATGGAAAGGACGTAGAGGAGCACCCTAGGGAACTCCCCCAAACCAGCGCCTCAGCCTTCTAAGAACCAAGAACAGCCCCCTTTGGGATATAGAGCTTCAGATGCACTTCGTCCATAACTGCCATGGGGGTCTAAATTATGCTTGTTTTCAACTTACTTCTTTGAGTTAAGGCATAGTTCCCACAGATAGTTTTCTACAACTTTTCAAGGAAGTGACTCCTTTATTCATTCCTCAGCCAACTGGGCCCTTGCTATAGGCCAGCGCTGAGCTTGGCCCTGGGGAATGAGAGCATCCCTTTCATGGTGGCCCGTACCCTACAGTCTCAAGGGGAGGAAAACAGCAATGGCAGTGTAATATGATTAGGGTTGTGACAGGAGAAGTAAAGGATGCTCTTTTCTGGGACCCCAGGGAGAGAGAGGGTGGCTTCTAAACTGAGTAGCAGCTAACCAAGTGAGGAGGCAAGGGCGTCATTGTGCTGTGTCTGGGAGCACCTCCCAAAGTCCTGTGCAGTCATAGGTAAGTCTTTCTCAGAGGTGGCTAGATCTAGAGTGTGTGCAAAGCTAGGATTAAGGATGAGTGATTGCAGCTGGGCTTGGTGGCACATGCCTATAATCCCAGCACTTGGGAGGCTGAGGCAGGAGGATCAGTGGGAGTTTGAGACCAGCCTGGGTTAGAAAAGTGAGCTCAAGGCCAACTTGAACTGCATAGCAAGACCCTGTCTCAGAAAGACACAAAAAACAAAAAAAAAAAGGAAAGAAAGAAAAGAAAAGAAAAGAAAAGAAAAGAAAAGAAAAGAAAAGAAAAGGATGAGTGATTGCTAAATCAGTCCAATGAGTGATTTGGCACCACCCTAACCCCAATAGCCTAGATAGAATATAAAAGGGGCCGGAACAAGCCACTAAGGCCCCTTGCTTCCTTTGCTGCCTTCTGCCTGCCATGGACTGTTTCTCCTCTGGGATGCCTCTCTGCCACACTGCCCTGTCTTGGAGCCAGCTGATAATAGACTGAAACCTCGACACACTGGGAGCCAAATAAACCTTTCCCCCTTTAGCTTGTCTCAAGAACTAAAAAACAAAAATTAAGACTAGGGTGGGACAGACAGTCCTGGAGCAGGTACAGCAAGTTCAGGGCTTCTGAGGCCAGTGGTTGCATCACATGTAACTGAAGTGCAGCACATGAGGTGGGCAGAGGTCACATCTCATGGGCCCTGAATTCTCATGGGATTACTATCTCAGGGCAGTGGCCAGCCGTGCATGTCAGGGGTCAAGAAAAGAGATACAGGGTATGTTGCAGAAAGACCATGACATGCCTGCCTGGAAAATAAATGAGTGGGAATGAGGCAGGGAGACAGAAATGCAGAGCAGAGAGGGAGGTAGTTTGGAACAGCTATGGGCAAAGGAATGGACAGCAGTGGGCTGGTTTCAGACAAATGTAGCAGGAACAACTTCAAGCCTTGGGAATCAAGTTTGCTGACAAACGCAAGGCAGGAGATGAAGACTCCTGCTAGGCTCCTGGTTGGACAACTCTGGGAAGCCCAGTTTTTAGGCAGAATGGAGGACTGGTTTTTGAAGAGTTGAGCTGAGGGTCTCTATGGGAAAATCAAAGGAAGCTGTCTGGTAGACAATTGGATAATTATTAGCTACTAGCTGCTTGCCTCAAATTATTTTGTTCCAGATTAGCAACTAGTTCACTTGCAAAGTTCTAAAGGAATCAGATGCAAATAATTCTATTTTGCTGAAGGAGAAAAGACTTCCACCTAAAGTTTGTTGTTCTCACATAGGACTAAAAAGAAAATTATATGCAGGGTTAAGGAACTGTATTGAATATTTAAGGTCTTATCTACATCTACATGGGTTTGGTTATAGAAACTAATATTCTCTAAATGAAAAAGAAATTAAAGGAAATTATAGCTTATGCTGGGCCTGGTGGGGCATGCCTGTAATCCCAGCACTTGGGAGGCTGAGGCAGGAGGATCAGTGCAAATTCGGGACCAGCTTGGGCTACTAAAGTGAGCTCAAGGCCAGCCTGAAGTGTATAGTGAGACCCTGTCTCAAAAAGACCAAAAAAAAAGAAAAAAGAAAATTGTGGCCTAGAAAAATATCTTTAGGTCAGTGATTGCAGAACTTTTAGAGACTTCAGTGTTACAGCCAGCTGCTGCAGTGCCTGCGTCACTGGTTTGCCACTACTGCTTTCGGTCACCACAAAAGCTAACCAGGCAATTATGTTGAGACAGTAAAGATCACGGAGGCTCGGGTGGCCTGGTCCGGTGGTTGCTGGCTCCTGTAGTCCCAGCCACTTGGGAGGCCCAGGTTCACATGAGCCCAGGGGCTCGAGTCCAGCCTAGGCAGCACAGCAAGATCCTATCTCAGCCACAAGATGCTGCCCCTCATTCCTCTTATTTGTCAGGTGTACATGAAACAAAATGTTCCGGGTTTAAGCAAGCATGGCTCATCACTGGTAGTTGTTACAAATAATACGTCAAGGGAGTTGCTGCATGGTTCTCTGCTTGAAACCATATGGAAAAAAAAATATCAGCCATTATCTGACGATTGCTTATTTGGTTACTTGTTGTTTCAGTACTGGGGATTGAACTGAGGGCATCTGCACTGAGGTACATCACCAGCCTGCTTTTATCTTGAGGCCAGGTCTTGCAGGATTGCACAGGTTGGCTTGAACTTGCAATTGCAATGCTTCAGCCCTGCATAGTACAGATTACAAGTGTGCACCACCCCAACCAGCTTGCTTGCTTGGTGAAATTTTGGAAGAGAAGATTGTTGCGCACGTACACGTGCGTGTGCGCACACACACACACACACACACACACACACACAGAGCAAAAGACAAAAGAAAGGAAATTCTAAATAAAGAGGTATAATTTCTTAAGAGCTGTTACCGTCAAAAGTTGCTGTGTGTAAGAGAAAATATAAACAAGATGAATGAGGAACAGATGAGTACAGAAATGAACAAATGGGTTAACTGACTAATTGGTAGCATCCTCTGTCTGTAGGAGCCTTTGTGCTTTGAGATAAGCCTGGAGCTCTGGGACACATGGAATGGTGGAGGAGGAGAGAGAATATCAAAAGAGAAGCCCAGGATGCAGACCAGAATCTGGGGACATCCTGGGTACCCTTTATGGATGGTTTTGTGTATGGTCAGGGTGATGATAGCATTAATTCACCGAAGAACTGGTCTTGCTTTGCCATTTTACAGGCTAGACACTGTTTCTTATCTTCTGTCCTTGGCTGATTTTTGTAGCTTAACTGAGGAACATACAAAATCTTTTCCTGGGACAGCCTTTCTCTCTAAGATTCTGTTTCCTGGTGGTCAGGTCAGATGTGCCTATGAGGCTTTTAGGTGGGAGAACATGATACTCACTGGGGAACTGCAAAGGATAGGGCAGTGGTGTGTGTGTGTGTGTGTGTGTGTGTGTGTGTGTGTGTGTGAGAGAGAGAGAGAGAGAGAGAGAGAGGGGGTGGGTGGGAGAAAAGCACAATAGTCCTCTGGTGTAGGACAGGGCAGGATGTTCAATAATGCTGGTGTGTGTCCTGCTTTGCAGTCTTTTTTTTAAATGTATATTTTATTTATTTATTTTTTATGTATCTAGTACAGGGTCTGCAGGGTCTCACTATACAGATTAGACTTGTAGTGATCCTCCTGTTTTCAGCCTCCCAAGCACTGGAATTACAGGCATGAGCCACCACACCCCAGTGTTAGTTGCAGCTTCAGTGTGCCCCATGGGTGGGGCTGGCATGGCAGGCTTTGGATCGAACCCCAGTTGCTGTATCTGTCTAAGCAGGCACTTTAGTCCACTGAGCTATCTGGACAGCCCTTGAAGAGTCTTTCTGATAAATTAAAAATATCTTGAGTAGAGGAGACTGAATCCTAAGGCTTTCACAATCATAGGCTAGGCCTGGGAGTCCCGGCCTCCTTGGTTACAAAGTAGAAAGCCAAAGCTGGAAGTGAGTCAGCCAGTAGGAAGGCACAGTTTCTTCCACCTTCCCCCCTTAGCCTCATGTTTACTTCAGTTGCTTTCCATGACTCCGCCTGGGCTTGGCCACCAAATGTCCTAACTGTCTAGAGGTGGAAGTGTCTCACTTCCAAGAACTTGGGTCAAAGGAAGACGGAAATTTCTTCTCATGTCTTTGGAGACCTGTGTCTTATTACTTACAAGAACTCCTGCTAATGTAGTACAAATGCTTTTGTCTGTATTTGTTTTTGTAGAACATACTCTTATCACCTACAGATAATGATAAAGTTCCTACCCTGGGAATCCTTGTCGCACAGTACAGAGGCACGGACCTTACAGGGAATTCTATCTGGCTGCACCACTGTGGGACCGCGTGTGTGTAACTGGGGTGCACATCCCCATGAGTTCAAGGGTGATCTGATCTTTGAAGCTTTGCTTTAACATTTTAAGCATGTGTTTGCTTACCAACAGCCTGTCTCTCTTTCTTTGACTGGAAACCGCAGGGTAGAATGATTCTACCAGACAAAGGGGTCATTAAGCAGTGGGTCACCTGTGGTCACCCTGTAATGGTAGCTGGTCACCACCATTTCCTTTGGTCAGGCACATAATTAGTGGCAAGGCTGGAGAAATGTCCTCTACTTAAGGTGAACATGTGGGCCAACACTGAACTTTGCAGCGTACAAAACACAGCTTTAAATAAACATCTGGCTCATCTTCCTCCTTTGTCTCTTCTGTAATTTTTTCCATGTGGATAAAACATTTTGCATCCTGAGGTTTGGTACAAGAATAAGATTTGTGTCGATTTGGTGTTATAAGCTTATGCTCCAATTACTATCTTTGCCTCAGTGATACCAATGATAGACAAAATGCAAAATGAGAGAACCAGACAGACGTAGTTGTGCCCCATGAAAAGACAAGCATTGGTTAAATAGACACGGAGCTTGAAGACAAATAGTGCAAAGGGCTAGTGTAAAGGGTCCAGAAATTAGACAGGCACAGTCAAGAAATCAGCCTTGTGTGAAATGTCCACAAGGATGACACAGGCAAGGCAGGGGACGAACCCAGGCTCACTGCTGGAATGCAGGGCCTGCGGGGAGGCACCCTTCACTGCTGTGTATCTTTGAGAAGAGGCAAAGAGGAAATGAAACTGGTGACTGCCTACCTTAGGCAGAGCCCAGCAGCTCAGGGGACAGAGCACAGGCAGGCAGACTGTCCAGGCCAGAACCTGAATATAGTCACCACCGGTAGCATCACAGGTACTGTCCTTGTGATGCAGGAAGAAAAAAACTGATCTGGGGTGAATGATGTCCAGTAGGGAACCTCCCAATGATATAGGGAAAACCAATCCCCAACCTGAAAAGTACCTGGGATGAGTTCAGGTTCTCTAAAACCGAAAAATGAATTTCAGGAACAAACGGAGGTAATGAGCAGAACATATTTATTGAGGGAAGAAAAGCTCCTGTCCAAGAAGAGAGACAGGAGGGGGACCCAAGTAGGTGTCCCCCAGAAGCTGTCTCTTCCAGGGACTTTTATAAAGGAAAACCACATGGTGAGGTTGGTCTATGGTTGTGGAAAAGACGTGGGAACTGGCTTAGGTGGGTATGAGGTGGGACCAAAATGTGGTCCACCAATAAGATGTCAAGCACCATTGCTCAAATGATTAAAATCAGAATCCAATGGGTAAGCAAATCATGTAGAAAGCAGGCAAGGGGGCCTGGTGGGATGGCTCAGTGGTCTAAAGTGCCTGCTTGGGGAAGCTTGGGTGGCTTCAGGGACCACGGTTCGATCCCCGGCACCACATGCTGTGCCAGCCCTGCCTTTGGGGTGGGCTGAGCCGGCCATAAAAATGAGTGAATAAACAAAGGTTCTGGCTGGGCATGGTGGCGCACGCCTGTAATCCCAGCACTTGAGAGGCTGAGGCAGGAGGATTGGTGTGAGTTCGAGACCAGCCTGGGCTACAAAAGTGAGCTCAAGGTCAGCCTGAACTGCATACTGAGACCCTGTCTCAAAAAGACAAAAACAAACAAACAAACAAACAACAACAACAAAAAAAAAACAAAGGTTCTGAAACAAGAAAAAAAAAACAACAACTATTTTTTAAAAAATGAAAGCAGGCGTGGTGGCTCACGCCTGTAATCCCAGCACTCGGGAGGCTGAGGCAGGAGGATTGGTGCGAGTTCGAGACCAGCCTGGGCTACAAAAGTGAGCTCAAGGCCAGCCTCAACTGCATAGCGAGACCCTGTCTCAAAAAGACAAAAAAAAAAAAAAAAAAAAAAAAAAAGAAAGCAGGCAAGAAGACAGAGGAAGGTCTCTTCCTGTTGGGCTTGGGCTCCTGACTCTTTCCAGGCTCTTTGCAGGTGATTGATGCTTATTTAGCATATCCATCCCTGATTCCCACCCTTAAGGAAGTATGCAGTTGCTTTTGTTTACTCTCACCTTGAGATCTGGCCCATGGTGGAGGAGTGTCTGTCTCTAGTTGTAGAGTCACCTTGTCTTCCATATTGCCCTTGAGGGCCTGGCCCTATCTGACTGCCTATAATATTTCTATCTAATTCAGCTGCCTACAGCACTAGGACATCTGAGTTCCAAGAACTTGAGTCAAAGAAAGACAGAAATTCCTTCTCATGTCTTTGGGGACCTGTGTCTTGTTACAAGAACTCCTACTAATGTAGTACAGATGCTTTTGTCTGTATTTGTTGTTATAGAACATGCTCTTATCACCCACAGTTAATGATCAAGTTCCTAATTACTAAGTTGTAGTTTGGGAATCTTGTAGTTTAGGGTGCAGGACTAGTGCTGCAGGATTATCAGACCAGAAGAAAGACAGGAAAGAAAGAAAGCCACACCATATCCCATAAAAAGATGAGTCTGCCGACCAAATATTTAGGGAAAACAGCAACTAAGAAGGAGTCAACAGAATAATGAGAAGATTAATTTGTCCCAGATGAAGTAAAAATAGTAAAGCCACCTGAAAAGTCACCTTGAAACGAATTAAGTTTAAGCTACTTAAAGGAATAAAGGAAGCCTGGACTGTAAGAACAAATGATGAAATAAAAGCAGGCAGATGTGCAGCATGAAAAGTTAGAAATATGCAACAGTTATCTATGATAAAGAACAAGTTTGAAGCTAGCTGTGGTGGTGCATACCTGTCATCCCAGCATATAATATAGATTGAAGCAGGAGAATCACTGAAGTGCTGGGGCCAAGCTCAGCTACACAGTGAAGTCCAGGCCAGCCTAGAATGCACAGTAAGACTGTCTCTAAACACTAAGTAAATCAATTAATTAAATTTTAAAAAGTTTAAAAAAAATCTGGGAAACAAAACAAATATGGCTTAGCCGGGCATGGTGGTGCATGCCTGTAATTCCAATACTTGGGAGACCCTGTCTCAAAAAGACAAAAAGCAAAACAATAACAAATCATATATATATATATATATATATATATATATATATATATATATATATATGTTCAGTCGGCCAAATACAGATGCCAACATAATTAGTGAACTGGAGGATAGTTTCATGTAATTCTTCCAGAGGGCAGCACACTGAGATAAGAGACATGAGATTGTGAAATTAAAGTTATGCATGGGGTTATGGTGCTCAGTGGTCCGGCATTTGCCTAGTGTGTGTAGGTAAAGCTCTAGATACAATAAAACAAAAACTTGTGAAGCTGGGAGTGGTGGCACATTCCTGTCCTGACAGGGCTTGGGAGGGCAAGGCAGAAGGGCCATCACAAGGGCTAGGCCACGCTGGCCTACAGAGTGAGGTCAAGGCCAGTCAGATAGCTCAGTCATTAGATCCCAGAGCCTACTGTGCCCCCGGGACTTATGGAGACAGCAATAGAGACTGGGCCTGGTGGCACACATCTGTAATCCCAGCTCTTGGAAGGCTGTAAACAAGCAGCTCACTAAGAGTCTATCTAGTAGTGAGACCTTGAACACCCTCTAGACCCTTTTCTAAAGTACAAAAAAATTTCTTTTGAGAGAGATCTATGTAGACCAGGTTGGCTGTGAATTCATACCAGTCCTCTTTCCTCAGTCTCCCACATCCCGCCATGGTAGGTGAGTGCCGACACAGCTCTGGGGATCAGCTGGAGATGTAGCTCAGGGGGAGGAGAAATGAGCATCCCAGGAGGCAGGGTTTGTGAGGGCTACTTCAGAGGCTGCCTGGCAACTATTAGAATTAAAAAAACAAAACTCCCTAGTTATTCTAATTAATGGAATGAAAATATTAACGTTTATTCATAAAATAAATAAATAACAAAAGGATGAACAGAGAAGGAAAGCTTTTACATAAATACATAATTTCAAGAATCTGTAAGAGGCATGAAATGATAGTGGCTTTTCCATTAATGTTGGAAACAAGCTGAAAAAGGACCCTTTAACCATAGCTAATTATGACTACACAGAAAGTTCTAGCTAACTCTGTAAGTCACAGAAAAGAAAGCAGATGCATAGGATTTGGAGGGAAGAGGTCTGATTTTTCAACACTACTGGTGATAAAATAGTCTTAAATAGAAAAAGCCAAGCAGGGCTGGAGAGATAGCTCAGCAGACTGAAGCACCTGCTTAGGCAGAGCCCAGCGGTCTGCTTCCATCCGCGGTGTGTCATGCTGGCCCCGCTCACCAGGGAGCATTGAGATGGCAATTAAGACTAGACATGGTGGCCTGCACCTGTAATCCCAGTGTTAAGGCATCCATCCGTGGGCCCCCTTCCCCCACAACATTTCCCATGTTCTGGGATGCCCCAACCACAACTGTGCTGCAAAAATTTAACCTTGACGGTCTGCATCCGGCTGCTTACCATATAGCTTTGTTGCAGTTTGCTTCAAGGTCTCTGTACTTGGTGTCCAGAACACCCTTAGCTCAGCCAGGGACACTTTATGACTCCCCTTCCCCATTTCTACCTGCCCAGAACACCCTGGCCCAGCTAAGGACACTTTATGACTCCCTAAGGACACTTTATGACACCCCTTCCCCCATTCCTGCCTGCGCCCCCCCCCCCAGCCATTGCTGCTGTTCAGGCCTGCTGAGCGGCTCCACACATGGTAGCTGTTGTCAATAAGCCATTCCTTTCATGCCAGCTAATTTGAGTGTGGTCTTGTGTGGGTTCTAGGGTGCCTTTTTGCTGACAGTTTTCCTGTCACCCAGCCCTCGGGAAGCTGAAAAACAGGAGGATCATTACAAGTCTGATCTATATAGTGAGACTCTATAGACCCTTGTACTAAATACATAAAAAAAGAAAAGAAAAAGCCAAGCAAAGACAATGAGAACTACTGATAGTTGAGAATTGAAATAGGCACACTTTCAGCAAATTTATAGAAAACAAAACCTTGACCAGCATAGCTGTTTTATTTTTTCTATTATTTGTGGGATAGAATTTCACTATGTAGTTCAGGCTGGCCTTGAGCTCACTACATAGCCCTGGTAGGCCTTGAACTCATGGTGATCCTCCTACCTCAGCCTCTGAGTCCTGGGATTACAGGCATGTGCTGTCACACCAGCAATTTTCAAAGGTTCTATTCAAAACAGGAATGGTGGCATATGTCTGTAGGAATGTAGCTCAGCATAAAGACCCTGGACTAAATCCTCAGGATGGTGGGGGGGAGATCCTATACAAAACATCAATAAAATGTTGTAAAGTCTAAGTTTCAAAATAGGTACTAGAATGTCCTGGATAATTTAGAAAAATTTTCAAGGGACATGAAGAAAGATCTCAATAGAAGAAGACATAAACTAATTTCCTAGATGGAATGAGTCAATTAATATAAATTATTATGGTGATGTTAATTAATCTATACTAAAGCTAGGATAAATGAAACCTCTGAGACAACAGTGTACAGTTGTCATCTTAGCCAATAGGAACTTCATTACCTAAACATCCCTTCCTGGATGGCTGTGGGTGAGGATGGGAGGAACGGAAGTGGGTGGAGCAGTCTGTGTGGGTGCTCAGGGGTGGGTACCAGGTTATCCTAAGGACACACAGAACATTACTAAGGCTGGAGACAGAGAGAGATACACACGCACAGGCTGGCCTTTGTGGGTTCCTACTGGTTCTGTCCTCACTATCATTTTTCCCTGTTAGTCCTGTGGACTAAATTCAGGTCCCACACCAGACATGGCACCAACAACCTTGCACAAAATACTCTGTGACTTACCACAATGTGTGAGTCCTAAGGCCTGCAGTAGACCCTTACTCTATGGGACTCGTAGCAGTCCTGCATTTCTGATCTTCTCCTAATGTAGTCCTGGTGGGCATTTCATGGAAATTCACAAGCTAATCCAGATGAGGAAGCCAACCAGAAGCTAAGAGAAGTTTGAAAACACAGGAGCAAAAAAGCAGAGGTCAAAGGAGACTTGCAGTGGTGGCCGTGGAGATAAGATTGCTAATACAGCTACTTTGTCAAAGACAAAGTGATACCATGTAGTGGTAAAGCAGAAAGACTTGTGGAAAAGAATAGAATCCAGAAAGAGACCCAGACAGATGCACAAGTGTAATGTGTGACGGGAGAGGCGCTATACTCATCATAAGGGACAAAGTGGGGTGGTCGAAGAATGTGGCTGTGGCAATTGGATATCTCCACGAGAAAAAGCTGATTTGTGTGACTATACCCTGCCATGCACAAGAAAGTTCTAGAATCATTAAAGCTCCAAATGTGAGAAGTAGAACTCTCAATTGAATTATAGGGGACTATCGCTGGAGATAGGGAAGAATTACTATGCAAAACACAATAATTGCAACTACAAAAGCTGATATATTTGACTATATTAAGGGGGAAAGGAGGCTTCTGAGTGATAAGACACTGAGAACAGAATTAAAATAAAAATCACAGTTGGGGAGAATATTTTGTGTTATACATGATCAAAGGGTTGGCATCCAGAATACACAAATAACTTTTTCAAAGAAATGAGAAATAACCAATAAAAGGAAAGATGAGAGCTTTCCAACAGGCAATTCACAGAAAAGTCTGACCTGAAGAGGGGGAAAAAAACAGATAAAGATGCTAGTTTTGTCAGTAGTCATAGAAATGCAGATTAAAACAAAACTATAGGGCCTGGGATATAGCTCAGCAGCACAGTGCCTGCCTGGCAAGCAGGTGGTCCTGAGCTTCATTCCCGATACAAAAAAAGAAGAAAAAAAAAAAAATCAACATTGTCTCATATCTAACAGAATAGTGAAATTAACAGTCAATGATGTTAGTGAAAGATGAAGAAAAAGGAAAACTCAAGCATTGCTGGTTAATATAAATTAAGGGATCCATCAGAGGAATAATTTGTAATATCTATGGAAGCCCAAGACACACATACTCTATTTTGAAACACATGCCCTAGAGCAATGATGACGAAGCTGTTATAGGCCAAGTGCCCAAGCTGAGGGTGACATCATCACTAGGCACCTGTGCTGGGCCCCACGTGTGCTGATTGGCTGCTGGCAGCACTTGTTTCACATGCCATAGGCTCACCAACACCGCCCTGGGAGACTCCTGTGGCCAGGCATGGCAGCTCACGTCTGTCATCCCAGCACGCTGGGAAGCCAAGACAAGAGGATTGTAAGTTAGAGCTCAGCCTTAATGAGTCTGTTTAAAAAAATTTTAAGAAAAAGGAGGGCAGGGGATGTAGCTCAGTATGGGGGCCTTGGGGTCAATCCCAAGTACTGAGGGAAAAAAGGATAAACACAAATTTCCTGATGGTTCTTAACTTTGAGGAAATAGGATGAGGGATCAGGGACTGGCCCACATAAGGTTCAAGTATAGATGTAACACTTAAGAGTACAGATGCAAAGCTAATATAGTAAAATAGTAATGCTTGTGAAATATGCATTGTGGAAACCAGGTTTATGTTATACTTTTCTGTAAGTTGACTGTTTAAGATAGGTCTTGGCATTTTGCAGGCTGACCTTTAAGTTCTTTTTTTTGTCTTTTTGAGACAGGGTCTCACTATACAATTCGGGTTGGCCTTGA
This sequence comes from Myocastor coypus, assembly GCA_004027025.1. NCBI lineage: Eukaryota > Metazoa > Chordata > Mammalia > Rodentia > Myocastoridae > Myocastor > Myocastor coypus. The sequence goes on from PVJA010009095.1 coordinate 15,544, forward strand.
ACTTGCTTATATAGCCTATGCTGGCCTCAAACTCAGTGATTTTCCTGCTTTAGCCTTCTGAGTGCTGTGATTGCAGGCATACACCATCATGCTGGCTGTCTTTGACATCTCTCAAGAAGTGCTAGGCTTATAGAAGTGGGAGAGAAATGCCAGTGGTGCCTGAGTGTCTGTGCTGCCTGGTGTCATGATTGGGGTTTTTGCAAGGTGAACAATATAATACAGGTTGTATTTTATAATATTAGTTTATAAGGAATCATCCAAGAATCATACATAGCAAGTGCAGGACATCTGTGCACACACTAAATACTAAAGAATCCGGCTGAGGGTTTGGATCCTACTTCAAGGATCTGTGCTGGAGAGGCCCAAAGGTCAGTGGTAGAAGCTAGAAATTTCATGCCAGTGGGATGAACAATCTGTGTCAGCAGAATGAGGCATCTGAACGGGATCCAGGAAGCAATGCTCAAGGTAAGCACTAGAGCTCCTCACAAAGTACCACAGCCATCTCAGCGACAGTGAGGTCCTGAGCTCCTCCAGTGATTTCTCTTTTTGTTGTTTGGTTGGGATCGGGGTTTGAACTCACAACCTTACATTTGCCAGACAGGCACTTGTGCCATGGAGCTATCTCCCCAGCCCCCTTCCTCTATGATAAAGAAAGCAGAATTCCCAGCAGGCAAGCCAATGTGACCGCCTTCACCATGAGGCTGAGCAATGCACCGTCTTCTCCTCTGGAGCAGGAAATGATGCTCAAGTTGAAGACCAGAGCTCCTCCAAAGTTCATCAGGAAAGCCAGCACGACAAGGTCAAGAGAACTGGCAGCTTCCAGTAGCTCCAACAGCTTCTCCAAACAGTGTCCCTAACAGCATTCTGGCAGTGTTCTCCTGTGCTGCCTTTAATGCTCCTGGCAGCAATCGTCAGATGGGCCTCGTGCATCCAGTACCAGGCTAGATTTTTTTTTTTCCATCTTTTTGAGACAGGCTCTCACTGTGCAGTTCAGACTGACCTTGAATTCACTTTTGTAGCTCAGGCTGGTCTCGAACTCACATTGATCCTCCTGCCTCAGCCTCCCAAGTGCTGGGATTACAGGCATGTGCCAGCATGCCCAGTTTACCATGCTAGTTTAATTAAACTGGGTGCAAGAAGGTGACCCCAGCTAGAAATCTGCTACACCTGGCAATTCACACGTGGAATCCCCTGATCACCAGAATGATTATGTTTGGAAGTGAGACTTTTGGAGGTGATTAGTCATGAGGGTGGAGGCCCCCCAATTCCCTTGCGTTATGGTTTATGTCTAGTTGTCCCTCAAAGTCTCATGCAATCATGGGGCAGGGACTTCCAGAGTTTGAGACTTGACTCATGATCAATTGGGATTATGTGTGTTAGTACTGATGGGATTATGGGTCTGAGTACTTCTGGGATTATGGGTGTAGCCTGAGGCTGATAGGCTGAAGCAGAGAGCCTGAATGTAATATAAAGAGAGACAGAGGCACAGACTTGTGCAGTTGCTCTGCTGGCCTTGACTGGTTGTTTGCCTCTGTCACCATTGTTGCTGTTCTACTGCCATGAACTGCTGCTCTCTGCCATGTGCCACTCAGCCTTGGATCCAGCCGAGTATGGACTGAAATCTCCAGTAACTGGGAGCTGAATAAACCTTTTCTTCCTTCAATTTGAATGTCAGGCATTCGTCCCAGCAACGAGTAAAAAGTAACTAAGACACTTTGTAAGAAGTTTCTCTCTGTTATGTGGGGACATGTCGGGGAGAGGGACCTCAGCACAACTAACTCCAGCCCCCAGAGCTGTGAGCACTGAGCTTCTGGTGTTCGGCCTCCTGGTCTATGTCATTTGTAATAGCAGCCAGCACTGACCAAGCCAAGCGGCCCCAGTGATTGCCCTAGCCTCAGCTTCCTTTCAGAAACTCTGAAGTCCTTCACAGAGGGAGGCATCCCGGCTGCTCTCCCCGCCCTGTGGAGCTGCAGGCCTTTGTGGAGAGTTTATTCTGAGATCAGCACAATTCAGATTCCTTGAGTTTCCAGTCCACCCAGTCAGAGGGCCCTCATTCGTTTTGTCCACTGCAAATTCCTTCTCCTCTCCTGTGACAGGCCTGAGAGGGACCAGGCCCTGGCGCTCCCAGAGTGGCGGTCAGCTGGATCTCATCTGGGCCTGGATAGCTGCAGCTTCCTTGTCTCAGGTGCAGGTGGCTCATGGGACAACATGGTTCTTTGCTACTTTGCAGCCAACGAACTCATCTCCCTGTATGTCTGCTCCCTCTGCCTCAGCTCAAAACAGCCTGGGACTGAGGAGTGTTCCTTGCCCTGACCCTCTGTGTTACAAGCCAGGGTGTTTATCCCCCGCCCCTTCCTGCTTTCTTCTATTCTTGCAGCTGCTTCTCTGATTTTTGCACATGAATGTGCTGCATAGCCAGTGTGTCTTTCCATTTCTCTGTTCTGTACCAATGCTGCTTTTGTGTGTGTGTGTGTGTGTGTGTGTGTTTTGAAACGTATTTGGTACAGGTTTTCACTACCCAGCTCAGACTCACAGTGATCCTCCTATTTTCAGCCTTCCCAGCTCTGGGATAACAGGTGTGTGGTCTCAGTGGCCAGCTCAGCATGTCTTGGGGGTGGGACCGGTGCAGCATGTGGAGCTGGGGATTAAACCTGGTCCCTGAGCTTGCCTAAGCAGGCGCTTAGTCTGCTGAGCTATCTCATCAGCCCCCAATGCTGCATTTTTCTGCTCTATCTTTTCCTTGTGTTTGTTCTGCCTTCTTGTGCTCTGTGGCTTTCCACTGCCATGTGTTTGATGATCAGGGAGAAGTTCTTGCCCTGAAACCCAATGTGGAAACCACAGGGAATTTGGCTTATGAGTACTTCACGGAGGTGGAAGAACATAATAAATGTAAGGAGCTGTAGTATTATCAGGTCTGAAATCCCTGGGATGGCAGCCATACAAATCCCATGTGCTTAAACAGAGTGCTAGGCAAGGCATTCTGAAGAGCTTAATCCCATCTAAGGTGTTCTACTGACCAGGACTACTTCCCATTATCTTGGGGATGAGTGGGAGCTGGAACAAGATGGTATAAGTAGGAGCTAAAACAGAGCTTCTCTAGGGGTCTTGAATGATTCTAGGAATATTATTTGGACCCTAGGGAATGTTCAATCAGCTCTCTTCAGCTTTCAGGCCCTGGAGTTGAGTGTTTTTAGCTGAGAAAATTTTGTAACTTTTCCTAAGGAGGCCCCTTCCTTACCGCAAAGTCTGTCATGCTCTCTTGGACTTGCTGGAGATGAGAAGCTAGAGACCTAACAAAGTTGCCTCTTGGTGTGAGGCTGATTTCACTAAATTATAAATTGAAGTAGACACACGGAGGGAGGCCACCCATCCAGCGAAGTTATATGAACAGGGGTTTAAGATGTCAGAGTTCTCCTATTTCATGTGACCATGCTGGATCTAAATGGAAATTTTACACTTAAGGGGAAAGATCATGTCTGAGTTATTTTAGAAAGGCAGTCCTGTCCTCCCATCACATGTCTATCCTTTCGGTGTTTTATAAGAGTCCCGGCCGCCTGAGATGGAGGCAGGTGTTATCACCATCGTGTCACGGACGGAGAGGTGGTGCCTAGGCATTAATCGGCTTTCACCTTGCGGGGGATGGCTGAGTCATGGCGTGACCTTGGGCGACTTTCACTTTTGCTCAGGATGCCTGATTTCTTGCTTTAGCTGTGGATAACAGATGTGTACTTCTGATCATATCCAGTTGTTGTTATTATTATTATTATTAAATTAGGAATGAGGAGCCATCAGCGAATCAGAGGTGAGGGGTTCCATATTACTGAAAAGCAAACTTAGGTTAGAAAGAGTTGGAAGAGGGCAGCTCTGGCTGAATGGGCCTGAAAGCTTGGCTTAAGGGAATCAGTGGATTTTTTAAAAAAAGGATGCAGATCCTTGTCCTTTCCCTATTGAAATGGAAAATGTCAAAGACCATGAGCTTGTGTTTTAGAGGGTCGCTTTGGTGGGCCAGTGCAGGCTTAGAAAGCACAGATTAAGTGGAACAATTCTAAATGCATCAGAGAGGGGCATTGGAGAATCAGATTTGCAGTTTAAAGTGAATGGATAGACAACGCAGTCAGAAACAGAACCTTCTTCAAAGTAATTGAGCAGATCAGGATGGGCTGGGCAGAGACCTAGGGAAACCTCAGCCATTATTTTGGCCAGGAAGTCCTGGAGCTTGAGTAGGAAGTTACTGTGAGTCCTGTGCAGAGTGAGGCTCAGTGTCTACAAGCTAGCTTACCTTGAGCCAGCTGAAGCCAGCTGACCTGGCCTCAGTTTTCTCATCTGTAAAATGGGCATGTGGACTTGTTGATGTCTTAAGTTGGTTTGGTGCTGTTTTGGGAAAATAAATAACCTTTTTGATGTGCACATGCTGTAATTTATTTTATTTTTAATTTTTAAATTTTTTTTATCTTTCTGAGACAGGATCTCACTATGCAGTTCAGGCTGGCCTTGAGCTCACTTCTGTAGCCCAGGCTGGTCTCAAACTCACACTGATCGTCCTGCCTCAGCCTCCCAAGTGCTGGGATTACAAGCGTGCGCCATCACGCCCGACTCCACATGCTGTAATTTATTTATTTATTTATTTATTTATTTGTACATTAAAAAAATTTTTTTTCTTGTTTCAGAACTTTTGTTTGTTTATTTATTTATTTTTATGGCCGGCTCAGCCTGCCCTGAGGGCAGGGCTGGTGCAGCATGTGGTGCTGGGGATTGAACCGCGGTCCCTGCAGCCGCCCGAGCTTTCCTAAGCAGGCACTTTAGACCACTGGGTCATCCTGCCAGGCCCCCACATGCTGTAATTTAAAAGGCTGTTCACTATCTTAATTTTTGTGGTGCCGAGTATAGGCCCAGAGTTTGTTTCACTGCATTGAGTTTCTGTCCCCACCCTGCATGCAGAATCCAATGACTTTGTCATTTTGGGCTGGAGTAGCCACTTACAAGCAGGTGAATTCTGGGGAGAGGGGAGGATGTCAGGATTGCAGAAGGCTTTGCAGTAAAGATGACTTGGTTTGGTTTAGTTTGGAGGGAGTTAAGTGTCCACCAGACACCTCCACTTTGGGTTGAGGTAATTCTATCTGCCGCCTGCCATTTCAGAAGGTGACCAAAGAAGTCTCGGGCAACTGGCAGAGCCTGAGTGCTTTCCAGTTGCCGCTCTCACCTTGCTCCAGGGTCATGGCTGCTGCTGGCAGGAGAAGTGTGTAATGGTTATAGTTCCTGGCGCTGGAGCTGCTGCTTAGGCCCAAGCCCGGCCAATGAGCCGAAGCTCTGCAAGGAAAGACGATCTGCGGTGTTATCTCTGTGGCCAGACGCGACATGAGCACATCATCATAGGAAGGGAACCAAGGGGGAGCAGTTTAGGTAGGAGAGCCCCTCACGGTGGAGTTCATTGGGGAATTTGTTGTTGTTGTTAGAGTGACATTTAAAGGTGGACATGATTATTGAGGGTTTTCTCTGTATCAGAAAATATGCTCGAAGAGAAAAGGGGTGCCGTCTTTTTCTTTTGAATTAATAATCTTGTAGGTAAGTTCTGCTGAAAAACCCACTGTGGTCAGTTCATTGGAGACAGTATGCAGAAGGACATGCTTGGAGCGGGAAGACAAAGGAAGATGTGGGTTTGGCCTGTCCTATAAACAGCCCTGTGCCAGGAGAGGCAGTGGAGGGGCCTTCCAGGGAGAGGAGACGAAATTAGCCGAGGCAGGAAGATGTGAAAGGGCACAGAGGGCCTGGGAAGTGCAGCTCAGGCAGAGTTCTGTGTGACAGACAGATGCCCTTGGAGAGAGGGCAGCCCCTAGACCTCGCTAGGCAGTGGGCCTCGGTGGGGGCAGAGAGGGGAGACATCATTAAAGAGTCACAGTGTGCTGTAGAGATCCTGTCCTGGAAATAGTGGGCAGGAGAGGTGGCCAGAGGACAAGAATGGCATGCTTATGCATGTCAGGAGATGAAGGAAGAACGGCTACGGTGTTTTGTACTGGCCACCATGGAGTCATCTGGTGGCTGGGCAGAGACAGGACGTGAGAGGACAGAGCATCGTTCTTGTCTGCCTGTCTTGGAAGCTCTGAGGATGACTACTTCTGCTTGCTCCTCTCCCCTCTCCCTACAGCTATGTACTTTTAGAAGTCATACAAGATTACTTAGGAGCAAGATGTAGTGACTTTTTAGAGGAGCTCATAGAGTTAAACATAAGCTTTTGCAAAACTTTTAATCATGTTGTATTTAGACACTGCCTATTAACATTATGGATAGAAAAACGTTACCCATCTAGTGAAAGACGTAGGGAATAGAAATGTACACTTTGGTAATTGAGCATGAAGCAAATGTGTGTGTCACCCTTGTGCCAGTCCACAAATAGGGAATTAGCTGGCCATATAGCTCAGTGGTAGAACACTTATCTAACATGAGTGAGGCCCCAGCATGGGGGTGGAGAGAATGCTCTGGGGAACGTCGCTGGTACCACTGGAAAGCCACTTTAGGTGTCCGCTTTAGGGTTATTACCCTCCTGTTGACTACTGTCTTGTTCCATTCCCTCCCACTGATACTGCTCAGTGGTACCACTATCTCAGTGGAAGCGCTCTGCCTTTCTGTGTGTGCATTTACTAGTGAATATGCAGTAAAAACAAATTTTCCTTTATTTAACCCTTCCTAATTTTGGTTATTTCCCCCACTTTCCTGGAGTTTAGGGGTCCTAAATCGGCCATTCGCTTCAGCATGTATAGTAGTAATGAAGTTGTGACCTCAGCTATCTCCTGCTCTGTGCCTGTATAAGTCAGGCTGTAGCCATTTAATCACCTCTGTAACTTTCTGTAGCTTATTCAGCTGAGAGCTTACACAGAGCTCATCTGAGTCTTTTTTAAAAAAAATGTATTTGGCTGTTGCAGGGTCTCACTATGGAGTTCAGACTGGCGGTGAATCTCCTGCTCTCAGCCTCCCCAGTGTTGAGATTACAGATGTGCGCCCCCACCTCTGGACATCTGGCCAGCCCAGTCCGCCCTGCAGACAGGGCTGGCGCAGCATGTGGTACCGGCCATCAAACCACACTCCCTGGGCTTGCACAAGCTTGCCTAAGCAGATGCTTTAGTCCACTGAGCTATCTTGGTGGCCCTAGAGTTCATCTAAGTCTTTCACGAAAAGCGTTTGCTTTTGTGTCAACAGTGGAAAATGCCCTTGAATCAGTGACAAAGAGGGCAGAGTTGAGAAGTGGATTGTTGTGCCTAGAATCTTCACTTGGACTTCCTCAGGTCTGAGTGTCTTTGGAGGCTGCAAAACTATTGGGCAATTTCTTTGAAAGCTGGTTTTCTTTTTTTTTTATGGGACTGGGGTTTGAACTCACAGCCTTGCACTTGCCAGGTAGACACTGTGCCACAGAGCTATCTCCCCAGCCCTCAAGCTGCTGGTTTTAAACAAGTGGTTAGACCTACTTTCTCCAGCGCCTCAGATACCTGCACCACTTTCACTCGTGGAAGAGAATGGGTAGAGATGGAGTCTGCGTGGGCAGAAAAGGGAATGACCCAGACACCTGGCCAAGTTCAGCAGGCCACATGAGAGAGCGAGGTGGCTGATGTAGCAGCGTGTGATGAAGATTTGGCCAGACTGGAGACCTGGCAAGGGCAGACGCCATCCACCCTGCTGTCCGGAGAGGCCTGGCCCAGCTCACCCTGAGTTCATGGTGAGGTTTACGAGAGTCATTGTGTTTGTGCGGCACTTGACATTTTCACAAATTGCTCCGCAGTTGTTTTTATTAGTTTTATTCCAGCTGTGGCTCCAGGGACTTCCTGACAGCCAGCCTTGTAGGCTGGCTTGGAACCCCTGGTTAATTGGCCCAAGCCACTGAAAGCCGACATCAAGCCTGCTTTGAACTCCTGCCTGTTCAAGTGCTTGGACAAATCCTGAGCACACACCACAGGGAAAACGGTAATGAGGCTCACACCTCCACAGCCCAGATCTTGCCTGTTCAGGTGTTAAGAGCAGGGCTGAGGTGCTAAGCCAGGGGAGCCGGGGCTGAGGAAAAATGGACCCCAGAAAGAGCCGCCTCCCAGGTCCTGTGTGAGTAGGCCAGGCCCAGGAGGGGTTCTCAGTGGAGTATCCAGAGACCCACATAAATTCACAGGTATCTGTGACTTCCCGAGTTCTCACACCGACTCTCCAGGGGGACACTTAGCGTGGGAGGAACTCGCCTGGAGGCCTGAGTGAGATTTTTTTTCTGTGAAGCTATTAGCCTTACCTCCCTTAACAGAGAATATGAAAGTAACCAGCGGGAGGTCTGTGGGGAAAGGCCACGGCCATCAGGATGTGAGGATGTGTGTGGGTGCTGAAGCATGTTTTCCTTTTGTATTTATTATTTAAAAGCTACCACAAAAGCAGCATCAACGGAGCAAAATATTTACTGGCTTTCTTAAAAATCCCTCAGTAGGGATTTTTTTTTTTTTTTTAATGTTAAATTGTTGTATGAAATCTGTTCCTCCTACTTCCTCCAGCACGAGGTAGCACTGATAAGCGTTCACACTGTGAAGGGGTGGAAGTTCCAGGGCGCCTCCTGGAGTTGTTCAAGGGCAGATGTTCAGGGCATTACCTGCTCGGTAGGGGAGAGGAGTCCCTGGTGGGAATCAGATAGCAGTGTGTTCACAAGGATTGGAAAGTGTCTCCAGGTGTCACCCTAGCAGGGGTGAGGCAGGTGGAGGTAGAGAGAAATCACAAATTAAGACAGGCAGACGTAAACGTGTGTATAAACAGACTGCCATCTCGCCAGCCCCAGTGATGTATAGAGAGACCCTGCTTGGATCCTGACTTGTGTAGCTGACTGTAAAACAAACAAAGAAACAAACAAAAAAATAATGAAACAATCAGAGAAACAAGGGCCAGCGAGATGGCTCAGTGGTCTAAAGTGCCTGTAGAGGAAAGTTAAGGCAAGCGCTGCGACCGCTCCTTGATCCCTGGCACCACATGTTGAGCACCCTCACTCCAGGGCGGGCTGAGCTGGCCATAACCCAAACAAATAAATGAGGTTTAAGACAAATAAATTTAAAATTTAAAAAAAAAATCAGAGAAACAAGCATATGGGATATATATATATATATATATATTTATTATGTATTTAGTACAAGGTCTACAGGGTCTCACTACACAGATGGGAGTCACAGTGATCCTCCTGGTTTCAGCTTTCCAAGCTCTAGGATTACAGGTGTGCACCACCACGCCCAGGCCAGTCTGGCACACTGGATATTTAATGGCATTAGGGAATTACTACTTTTAACAGTAGGTATAAGAATGATATTATGAGCCGGGCGTGGTGGCGCACGCCTGTAATCCCAGCACTCGGGAGGCTGAGGCAGGAGGATAGGTGAGAGTTCAAGACCAGCCTGGGCTACAAAACTGAGCTCAAGGCCAGCCTGAACTGTAAAGCGAGATCCTGTCTCAAAAAGACAAAAAAAAAAAAAATGATATTATGAAGCTAAACAAGAGTTACAATTGAGATGAAATGACACCTTCCCTGAAGAATTTTGTTGCAAACTACACCAAAGGGGCAGGGGTAGTAAGAGATGAACTGACAGTTGCCCCTGAGCTTGATGGCTGTTGAGGACTGACAGTGGATACAGGGATGGTGTGTTCAGGAAATTTCTCTACTCTCTACTGAAGATGTCCATTGTGCGAGACCTCAGTGGGCAGGGAAAAGCACTGAAGATTTTCTCTCAGGTTGAACATACATTTTGTATCTTTATCATTTCAATTTATTTTTACTCTTTTTGGGTTGAGATCAGGAATCAAACTCAGGACTTCATACTTACCAGGCAGGCACTGTGCTGTTGACTTGTATCCTTTGTTAAATCAATCTTTCTGTCTCTCTCCCTCTCTCCCTCTCTCCTTCCTTTCTCTCTCCTTCCTCTCCCCTGCTCCCTTCCCCTTTTTTTCCCCCTCCTCCTTCCTTACCTCCCTTCTTTTTCCCAGTATGGGGTTTGAACCCAGGGTCTTCTCCCTGACCTATACTCACAGCCCTTTTCACAATTTTTTATTTTTACACAGGGTATCACTGCATCATTAGGGTGCCCAGGTTCAAACTTGCCTTCCGCCTGCCTCTGCCTCTCAGAGTGGGGAATCTTTAGATGTGTTTCACCATCCTCCCTTTACTTCTATCACACTTATAGTCGGAGCAATCTCATTGGGCTGTCTTTAATCTCGTGATTCCTGCTGTACAGTTCTATGAAGTGAGCATCAGCTTGTACCCTGGTCATAATAGTCATCAAAACAGAAAATGAGGGAGCCACTTGCCAACTTTTTCCTTACACAGGGAAGGATGTGATGGGGTGTTTGCGATGGGGTGGTGGTGGTGGGACAACAGAAAGCTGGGCTTCTGCTCCTTAAATAAATGATGGGAGAGTAGTTACAGTCTGTGTGGTCATGCTCATTTTAAACTATATTGTAGGCTCAAAAACAGTTCATACCAATGGCTGCAGTTATCTGTGCTGTGTTAACAGATAACCCCAAGGTGCAGAGGCAAAACCTGAAATGTTTGATATGAACGGTATCCAAGGGAAAGGAGTCTGGGAGTGGCTTTGCAGTGGGTTCTGGTCAGCTTCTCTCCCACAGCTGTCATCGAGGCGTGGCCTTGAGCTGCCATGGTATGAAGGCTCGACTGGGGAAGTCGACGTCGGATCCCATCCTAGGGCCTTCGCCGACCTCAAACCTACTTCCCAGTTCACTGCCACGTGCCTCTCAGTGGTGCTACCTTGAGCTACTGTTACCAGAACCCCAGGGTTGAGTCCTGAGGTGCTGAAGAATGGGCAGAGGGGATAGGGTGCAAATAGATTTATTTCAAAGACATAAAGGCAAGAAAGTGAAGCTTCTGCTAGCCAGGAGGGTGTCCTGAGGAGGATGCCCACACAGGCTCTCTTTCTAGGAGTTCTTAAGGGTTCAGAAGGGAGTTGAGGCCCTTGCGTAAGTGATATCATCACAACTGTATAGGAGACTACATACTTTCTAGAGTCCAATTTATACAGTACTCACCCTGTACCCATGCAGGGCACACCTGGCCATACTCTGGGACTATCCCACACAGCTGAAGGGCGCCAGCAGGTGACTGACGTAGCAACCTGTGTTGTCTTTTACTGCCTACTTGACTCCAACTCCTGTCTCACTCCTGTTCCACCATGACAGCCAGCTCCTGCCTGAGCAGGAGAACCAGGGGAGAGAGGGCCCCAGAGATCCCCCAGCCTGTTAAAACCACTAGGATACTACAAGGCACCTCTTCTGCTGTATTCCCTTCGTGTCAGTCGCTTCTTTGTTACTGAGACCCAGCACCTGACACCAACAAAGAAAGGAAGAGCTGTGTATTTTGGCTCATGTTTACAGTCCATGGATGGATGGCTATATGCGCAATCCAGGACAGCGTGGCAGTGGGGCACCATGGAGCAGAGAGTGGGCAGAGGAGTTGGCGACAGAGATCAACCCTTCCCGGGCACAGCCTGCCTCTTCCCGATAGACCGCACCTCCTCACTGCAAGCCAGCAGTGAGCCCGCTTGATCCATCACCTTCCAGAAGCTCCACTTGTGAGTGTAGGATGCTCTAGCTATAAACATAACAGCATCGCTTGGAAAGGAGTCTCTAAGCCCAGCTAAAATGAGCAGTGCATCCCTGCCATTGGCAGGAAGAGTCCAGTGTCTCGTTAATACCCTCAGTCTTGGGCGACCCAGCAGGCTTGGCCAACCTCAGTCCAGTCCGTATTTAACAGGCGGGGATGGGCCAGCCTGATAGCTCATCAGACTAAGGCGCCTGCTTAGGAAGACTGCAGCGGCTGGGGTTCCATTGGCGGTGTTCTGTGCCAGCCCCGCTTCTGGGATGCACTGAGACCCCGATTGCGACTGGGCGTGGTGATGGGTGCCTGTAATCCCAGCACTTGGGAGGCTGAAAACAGGAGAGTCACTATGAGTCCGATTTACATAGTGAGACCCTGTACTAAATACACACACACACAAAAAAAAGAGGTGGGGTGGGAATCCCCCTGTGGGAGAGACCTGCAGGAGCTGTCTGAAGGCGGCCTCACAGCGGCCATGTTTTAAAGATTTGGTTTTCCTCGTACCTGCAGAAACAAAACCTGAGAGCCACCTGCAGTTCACATATGAAAATATGTGCTTCAGTTCGTGTGGTACAGGGATGAGTCGTGCTAGCGTAAACGGAAGAGCTGTGCAATTCGACCTTAGAAACAGACCTTGGTTGCGGGGGAGTTGGGCATCACGAGGCTTGCTGTGCGGGCCTGTATTTTTTTCCTATTTGGTCATTGTTTCAAGGCAAATACTAATGTGGACATACCAGTTCTGGCTTTGTTTGGATTTCTAGAATTCCTACCCAGATTTGCAATCTAGTTCTATTTTGAAAAAAAAATGAATTAATTGTTGTTTTAATTATAAAGGCATTGTGCTTTATTATAGACTGTCTGGAATCCACAGAACAGTAAAATGAGGTAAAAAAAAAAAAAAAAACCCAAACATCTGAAGACTTGTTTATTTAAAGACCCTTTTATGCTTTGTGTTTACCACTGGAGCACATTGTCTATCTTATTACAAATTCTTCACTGATATATTTCTTAATGGATACATATTTTTTCAATTAAGAGGATGTACTCTGATTTCCTCTGTACTTCCCTTGTGACTTTGTGTTTTGATTATTTTCAATGTTAGAACATATTTAAATGTTTTAAACTCAAATTTGGAGTTGTTTTCATTTGACTCAGAAAAAAAGTAAAATTATCTATTTTCGTTCATTTATTCCTTTGTCCATTCATTCAGGTAGGCAGTTGGTATTTATTGCACATGTAACACAGCACTGAAGCTCTCAAACTGAGAAAGGAGGATTCATTTATTTTTTAAACCTCATGGAACTTGGGGGCTGCTGGGTCGGCAAAATAAGGGCCTCCGTGCCTCTCCTGCGCTCCACCAGTGCTTTCTGCCCATGGCTGTCTGACCTCCATGAAAAGTACTGGTGTGGAAGTCTCTTCCGTTACACTGTGAGCTCCTTGAAGGAAAGGACCTTGGCTGTTCAATCTTAAAAAACAAGTAAATAAAAATGTTGATGGCTTCTAATATGCCACGCCTTCTCTTTCATCCCAGTGAAGAAAGCTAAAAAGACTTCTAGGAAGATCTCTTGCCTCCTTTTGTTCAGATGTCTGATTTCCTGGAGCTTCAGTCTGGAAGGGAGATAGACCTTAGGCAAGGAACACACAGAAGGTTACAAATGGTGATAAGGGGAAATAAAATCTAGTGTAAATGGGTCTCTAGAAGAAGGCCAGATGCAGGAAGAATCGTTCAGCTGCAGTTCGGAGGAAGAGGCAGGTAGACCTGTGAGGGGCTAGGTGTGGGTGTTCCAGGTCAGTGAAATAAAACGGGCAAAGGCACTGAGGTGAGAAAGGACTTAGAATGCTCAAGAAGCTGAAAGGAAGCAATAGGCACCAGTGCTGTGGGGGCGGGGCCGTGGGGAAGGGGCAGTGTGATGTAGGGGCATCATGGAGAACTTCTATGAAAAGTTATCAACTCTGATCTTGCTCCTAAAGGCAGTGGTATCACATGGTGACATTGCCTTAGTCCATTTCCTCTGGAAGACTAAATTAATTTATGTAGGACATTGTTTAAGGAGCTGTCAGTAGAGAAGTGGGAAACTGAGGCAGGGGAGGGAAAGAATGCAATGAAGGAGGATTTACAGTTCAAGTTTCAGTACAGACAGTTGGACTTTAATGGCTTTGAAGGCATTGTGGAAAAATGCCCGCGTTATTCCACTTGAGGCGAATGAGAACTGGAGCATTTACCCACTCTACTCTGGCAGTTGTTGCTTGAGGCCTGCAGTATTTGGGGGGTGGGGCAGTGCCTGTGAGACTCTGGCAAGGGAGCACAGCTTCTGGCATTGGGAAGCCAGTGGATGAGCTCCGCATTGGTAAGGGGGAGGATACAGTGTGGGATGACACGGTCAAGAGGCTAATTGTGCCCATTGGGTCTTGAACAGATGAGCCAGAGCAGGATGGAAGGTGGGAGATCAGTTCGGGGACAATCATAGCAGCCGGGTGGGTGGACAATGTGGTGGCTGACACAGGTGACAAGAAGACATGGACCTTAGATGTGAAGTTGGGCATGACGCTTACACCTGGGCGATGGCTTGAACAGAAAGGCCACAGAGGGAGGGAGATTCAAGATTAATTTCAGGCCTGAGCATGTGGGCAGGTCATAGGGGCACTTACCACAGAGGGGAAACCTGGAGTGCTTTGCATTTGGGTCACGTCAGGCACATGGTGCGACTGCCTCCTGCAGTGCGATCTTGAGCCAAGGAGATGGGTTGCACAGAATGCAAGAGGTGAAAGTTCGCCAGGCGTGTATGGTGGGGCAGAGAGACAAGCAGGTGGTTTGCATAAAGTTAAGACTGGGATCTCTAAACTCACAGCCAGAGAAATGAAGGAGGAACCAAGCAGAGACCAGATGTGGGACCGTGGATCAGTGAGGAGATCAGGGGAGAAGGTGGACTAGAAGAACAGGGGCATGTGTTCTGAGTCTCCGTGGTACATGCAGCTTTGGTCATGAAGCAAAAGCTCAGTAATATGTGTGACTGAACAGAGGGAGTCACCGGCCTCTCTTGGACTGAATGAGTTTCACATCTTCCTGCTTGTGTGGCTTTGGGTTCAGTAGTTGCTTTTTTTTTTTTTTCCTTTTGAGACACTAAAGACAGAACCTAATGCCTTAAATATGCTAGGCAAGTGCTCTAATACTGAGCTATACCTTTAAAATTGTTATCACCTCCAACTCCTTTCTTAAAATTTTGTTATGAGACAAAGTTTTGTTATGTTGCCCAGGTTGGCCTTGAACTTGCACTCTTCCTGACTCAGCCTCTTGAGTATCTGGAAGTAGCTGGAATTCCAAGTTTATACCACTACACCTGGCTGGAAATCCATTTTTGAATGAATCCATTTTATGTCTCTTCTTAGAGATCATCACATGGAAACTCCACTTCCCCTCTTTGATGGAATATAAATAAGACAGTTACTACTAAGCTGTCCTGAGGTCACTGTGCTTGTGGAGGTTGGGTGGACTGTGGAAGAACCTTGAGATATTTCACTCATTCATTGTTTCATCATTTATCCATCCATTCATCCATCCACCTATCCACCCACCTAACCATCCACCCACCTATCCACCCATCCACCCATCCATCCGCCCATCCACCCACCCATCCATCCATCCATCCATCCATCCATGCACCAACACATCCATCCACCAATTCATTCAACAAGGCTTCATTCAGTGCCTACTATGTGCCTGTCCTCATGTCCTTGAGGTTTTGTGATAACAACATGAATGTGTGAGCAAGTGGCCAGAAAGTTTTACTCATTACGGAGCTACAAATAGCACCTGAGTTTCTGGACCTGAACTTTGTGGCTCCCTGCCCTTCATGAACAGTTATATTAAGAAGAAAGAAGGGAAAACCCTTTATTCTTTTGCCTGCTGTGTTGTTTTAAATTTTTGTCAAAATGTGCAATGCTCTGAAGAAGCCCAGCAGAAAGAACTCTTTTTGTGGTGTCTAAAAATGTACAGATCCATCTCTTTGGGAGCCATGGTAGGTCAGCAGCCTTGCTCCTAACAGAGTGGGGTGCAGTCTCACCTGTTTGTTGTTCTTAAGCCCATGACTGGTTATTAATTCTTAAGGTTGTTTTACCTACCAGGGGAACACTCACCAGTGCTTCTTCAGAATTTGTGCTATCTTCCACAAGAAAGATGTATTTGAGTTCATCAAATATTTTGTTTTTTTCTCAACTGTCCACCAGCCCCAGGAAATCCATAAAGAAATCTCTCCTCTGAGTCAAGGGATCCAGGCTTTCAAGTGTTTTGACCACATTTTTCTGTCTTTGTATTCAATAAGCTGTGAGGGCATACTTGGACTTGTGGTGGAGTGACAACTTGTGGTCAACTTGTAACACCCAGCTGAACTGAACCAGCATGGTGCCGGCTGTGGAGAATTGTTGACAATAGCATAAAAAAGAACTGGAGAGGAAAAGGTAGGACTTTTGGTTCTCCTGGTGAAGCTTGTCATGCTGATTTTCCTGATATGACAGTGGCCATTCTCATTGTTGGAGCTCAGGACCTTGTTGTCATTGAGGATGGCTTTGGGTGTTTTTTGTTTGTTTGTTTGAGTGAGCTCTGGTGCTTAATTTGAGCATTGCTTCCTGGTTCCAGTGCAGATCCCTCAACCTGCTGGCACAGATCATCCATCCCACTGGCACAGACTTTCTGGCTTCTACCACTGGCCCTTGGACCTTACGCTTGCCTGACACACCATTGTCATGGCCCCTAGACCAGCAGGTGGACTCGTAGAAGACACTGCTGTTGGATATAGGCCCTCTGCTGGGTTCTTTGGGTCTCTGGCTTGTGCACAGATCTCCCACACTCTTTTGCGTTTCACTCCTTGCATGAATATTAAAAAAAACAATCCTATAACTTATGTCTCCTGTATTAAATTATTTTTATTGCAAACCCTGACTAAAACAGAGATATTCACCAAGGACCTGAAATATGGGGTGAATTAAAGATGCTCAGCAAATTCTTGTAAACCTCACTGGGACCTGCCTGTGTTTCCAGCTCTTCCTATCTTGGAGGAGCTCAAGGAAGATGGTTTTTGAAAAAATGCACACGTGGATATTACAGTGGAAAAGAGCTTTGATAACCAAAAAGTGTGATCCCAAGTTCACTCACTAGATTTCCCTAAAGAAAGCAAAGCTATTTCTTATCTCTACTAATACTCAACAGCATAATTCTGTAAGAAGATATGTGTAGGGTTTCTTTTTGATTGTCTTAAATATTATTTAAAAATTTCCATACACAAAATGATGACATTCGTCATAAGGAACTTGTATGTGTACATGATATGTCATCGTCATCGTCTTCTTCTTCTTCTTCTTCTTCTTCTTCTTCTTCTTCTTCTTCTTCTTCTTCTTCTTCTTTTTAAGTTTCCATTTGTATTGAGTTCTGTACTAATCTGATCCCACACCACAGTTCCCATAGTCTTTGATAAAAAGATGATTCTGGTATGTTTAATAGCGTAAGACATGCTGAAGCAATTCTGCTCACCATCATCTCACCTACTTACAATCCATACAGACATTAAAGTTACATTTCCAGTGAAACTTAGAAAAGAATCCTTGGTGGCCAGGTGTAGTTCATTTTCTTAACAATGACTTTCAGATAGAATAATATTTCAATTTTCTTTTCTTTCTTTTTTTGGTGTGTTTTTTAGATAAAGGTCTACAGGGTGTTCAAGGTCTCACTACTAGATTGGATTTCTTCTTCTTCTTCTTCTTCTTCTTCTTCTTCTTCTTCTTCTTCTTCTTCTTCTTCTTCTTCTTCTACTTCTTTTTCTTTTTTTCCCATTCCCTTTCTTTCTCTCCAACCTCTATTCCCTTCCTGGTTTGCAAAAACTTTTCCTACCCCTCCTATTCTCTTTTACTATTCTTGTTCCTCCCTCCCTCCCTCCCTTCCTTCCTTCCTTCCTTCCTTCCTTCCTTCCTTCCCCTCCCTCTTCCTTGTTCCCCTTCCCATTTGAATATTTGCCCCCTGTTTCACAATATCTGTGATACGTTTTGGTCTGCACCAGAGAACTAATGCAGTATTTAAAAATGTGTTCAGTGTCTTTCACTTAGCAAGTATGCTGAGGTACATCCATTTAGTTAGAGGTATCTCAAGCATATCCTACTATATGGCAGAGTGGTGTTCCATTATACAACATCCCCCACATCTTCTTTACCCATTCATTGTTTGATGTGCCTTTAGGCTACTTCCAATACTTAGCTATTGCAGACTGTGCTGCCTTAAATGTGGGAGTGTATGGATGGCTGTGGTTTGATGTATTTAATTCTTTTGGGAAGATATGACGAAGAGAAATAGCTGGGTCAAATGGAACCTCTGGTTTTAGTTTTTTTTTTTTTTTTGAGACACTGCCATAATTATTTCCTCAGTGGTTGCTTTAGTCTACATGCCCACCAACAGTGGAGAAGGGCTCCTTTTCCCCCGCAACAGCCAAGTCAGTGTTAGTTATTAGTTGATTTCTTGATGGTAGCCATTCTTTCTTGGGTAACATGGAATTTCAACATTGTTTTAATTTGCATCTTTCAATGACCAATGATACTGCACATTTCATACATTTACTCGGTGTTTCTAGTTCTGAGAAGTATGTATTCATCTCAGGTGCCCATTTTTTTGAGTTGGGTCTTTAAATTTGGGGGATCTGATATTTTGAGATCTTTATACATTCTAGATAGTTGGCCCCTCTCCAAGATGGCTACCAGCTATTTGCCCTGTCCTGGGGCATATCTGGACCCAAATAAGTCACTAGCAACTGCAGTCAGCTGAATCCAGTACTCTGTTCCATTTTTGTGTTTTTCCATGGATGCCTCTGGACTTGGCATTAATCACTGTGTGTCTTCAGGGTCAAACTGCCCCTCTCACACAGTGAGTCAGTGCTCAGGGGGAAATTGCCCCTTGCTGTATTTATTATAGAATTTAATGCTGTGGATGGATGCACACATGCACCAAGACTATATCTGTGTACATACATTTGCTACACATAACACAGCACTTGTGCCCAGTAGCCTTTACAATTCATAGTGAAAAGAGATTAGAAGGACTGTTTTCATATTTGTCCTATCTTCATTGTTATTTCTTTGGATCAGACTTCTCTTCCAACTAAGGATTTATTTTATTTATTTATTTATTTTTTACACAGGCTCTGCCTTTGCAGCCCAGGCTGGTCTTGAACTCATAGCAATCTGCTTGCCTCACCCTTCTGTGTACTGGGATTACATGTGTGTGCCACCCTGTCCAGTTTAGGAATTTTAATTCCTAAATGAATAATGCATTAGGAAGATTGTCCGCTCTTTCTTTTTATTTCTTCTCTTTTCCCTGCCGCCTGTCTTCTTCAACAGATTCCAAATGAATAATTTAATTTCTTTATCAAAAGAGTACATGGAAAGCAAGAAATTAAAGATTTGGGTCCCTCTCTTGACTATGACCTCAGCGCCTCTCCTTCCTCGTCCTAAGTGTCCCTGTGTGTCGGACAGGGCAGCAGGCTGTGCTCTGTGGGCCCTGCTCTGAGCCTGTGCCCTGGCCCAAGTGCACATGATGGATGGGGAGTGTGAGCAGTGTGCTTGGCACCTTTGCGGTGCTACAAGGTGCATTGCAGTAGGCCAGCCGCCTGCCCTTCACAAGGGTTTGCAAGGAAGGCCCTGCAGGCTCTGGAGAGACTGCTTCCCCAAGGTGGTGCAGGCCAAGTGTGCTACAGATTTTTTTTTTTTTTTTTTTTCTTTTTGAGATAAGATCTCGCTATGCAACTCAGGCTGGCCTTGAGCTCGCTTTTGTAGCCCAGGCTGGTCTCTAACTCACATCAATCCTCCTGCCTCAGCCTCCTAAGTGCTGGGATTATAGGCATGTACCACCATGCCTGGCCCAGAATTTTGATCAACTGAAACTGATCTCTCACAGTTTCTATTCAAGGCATCAGATATTTACTAAATTCCTCCCCAGGATGACTCTGTATGATTTGTGTTTGGTTCTTGTACCTTGCCGAGCCCAGGGAAGGCATGAGAAATATCCTTGACTTCGTTGATCCTTGGAAAAACACTGTGCTTGACTGTGTGCTCTGGGAGACAGAGGCTTAGAGAAGTTGTGCTCACCAGGGTAACACAGCGTGATCAAAATATGCGGGGAGTACTTAAATTTTAAAATTTTATTACAGTTCCTTCTTTGCTGCTTTGTGGAGCAGTTCTGGAACCTGTGTTCTGTGAGAAAGACGGGCTCCTAAGGTCATTGCTGTGTGTCCTCAACCACCTGGCTCACTGAATCCAACAGGAGATGACCCCTGGCTCTTGTCCGAAGTCAAAAGGATTGTGAAAGATAAATGTTTTGAATCTTCTCAGGACATCATAGGTGAACTACAGACACTCATGAAGTAAGCCTTCCAGAGCTGCTTTAGAAAGCAGAAAGAATAGCGAGCTAAGGGTATTCAAAGCAAGGTTCGGATTTTGAGAGGGATTAATGGCAAGGCATATTTCATTGTAAGAAATGAAAGCAAAAAGTTTTAGACACTTACCCCACTCTTTTTTTTTTCTTCACGTATTTCGTACAGGATCTCACTGCACAGATCAGACTTGTACTGACCCTGCTGTTTTCAGCCTCCCCAGTGCTGGGATTCCAGGCACGCACCACCACACCCAGTCTCCATCTCTGTCTCAGTGTGCCCTGGGAGCGAGGCCAGGCAGGCACTTAGGGGATCGAAAGCAGATGCTTTAGTCTGCTGAGCTACCTGGCCGGCCCATTTATCCCATTCTTTTTTTTTTTTTTTTTTTTTTGTCTTTTTGAGACAGGGTCTCAGTATGCAGTTGAGGCTGGCCTTGAGCTCACTTTTGTAGCCCAGGCTGGTCTCGAACTTGCACCGATCCTCCTGCCTCAGCCTCCCAAGTGCTGGGATTACAGGCGTGCACCACCACGCCCGGCCTATCCCATTCTTATCACACCTTATATGTTGCAGTTGCTAAGTAAATCTTAGCCCTTTGCATCTTTTCTTCTTTCCCAGTTCCCACTGCTGTGAATCTGTCTTCCTCCAAAACCAGCAAGAATGCATGGTTCCATAGAAATAGCACTTGCAAGACAGCTTTGTCTAGGACAGGCAGCAGTGTCTGCTCATGGCACAGGAGCAGGAAGCCAGCGCATCCGCACAGGCCCTGGGGCAGGAAGGAAAAGTGGACAGGGCTGAGGGAGAAGCTTGTGCTCAGTGTCAACTGCTGCCATGTGGTGGTGGTGCTCTGGAAGAAGGCCCAGTGGCTTCTGTAGGAGCCTTGAGCTACACTCATTTCCCCTATTGCTAACAGTGATTAAAAGTACTCAGTCAATGTCCATGACAAATCTCCAAAGTAGGAATTACTGTGACCTGTACTTTTTTTTTTGAGGCAGGTCTTGTTTTGTAGCCCAGGGTATCTTTGAACTTCCAATCCTCCTGCCTCAGCCTCCTGATGGCTAGGATGACAGACATTTGCCAAGACACCCTGGCTTGTGAGCTGTGCATTAATTACAAAGGCAAGCTGCGGATGTCCATTAGGTTACATCCCTAAGGCAGAAGCAGGATGTGAACCAGAAAGTTCCCTGCCTTGTGGACTGAATTTTTTAATGGGCAAAGGCTTGGTGATGTCTCAGGGGTGGGCAGAATGTTTATCAGTGGATCCAATTTCAGTGGTGTGAAATTTTGTGCTTTTTCCCAAGCATTGGCCACGTTTATCATGTAATTCAAGATGAGTTATTTGATAGGCCGTAGGATGTGTTAAGCTCACTAGGTCACTTTTTGAAAAATGGGCTTTTAATTATCATCATTTTTTTGTGTGTGTGGTGCTGGGGATCAAGCATAGGGCCTGAAGGCTGGGCAAGGGCTTTACCACTGAGCACTGTCCCCACCCTAGGTCACTTCTTAACTAAGCATTTGACTGGAAGGTTGAGGTGTCATCAATTCATGAGCCTGCGCTTGTTTTCTTGATTCATTTTTTAAAACAATCTTTTCTTTATTTGGTACAGGGTCTCACTATGCAGCTTGGATTTGTAGTAATTCTCCTGTCTCAGCTTCCCCTGGGCTGGGATTACAGGCATGTGCCACCACCACTCCAGTCTTGCTGGCTGGCTTGGGGCCAGGCTGGCACACATAAGGTACTAGGGATTGAACCCAGGTTCTTGTGCTTACTAGGCAGGCACTTAAACCATGGAGCTATCTCCTACCTAAGGGTCTACAGGGTCTTACTATGGAATGTAGTGATCACCTGTTTTCAGCCTTCCAAAGAATTTATTACAGGCACACCATCCCCAGACCTCTTCATTTCTTGATACTGTGACAATACTGAGCAAATTCAACTCTCTGCTTGTCCTTTATTTGGGGTCTGGGGTGGGGGAGGCCAAAGGCAGATATTTTTTCAGGAGACCCTGGGAGGAAATCCACAGGAGTGATCCGTTTCTCTGAAGTTGGCATTTGAATAATAAGTAGTTATTTGCAATTATATTCAGAATTCCCGCCTTTCTTGTCTTTTTACTGGGTCCACCTTAAGGGCCCAGGTGTAATTTGGCTGTTTCATTAGTCTATGTCTGCAGTATATAATGACTGCACTTCCTGTGAGGAGCTTGTGCATGGACAGAACACCTCTTAATTCCTTTTTTCCCCATCCCCCTTCTTTTGTGTTCTCTGTGTGAGATGGGGTGTTGCTGCATAATTCAGGCTGGTGTTGAACTCATTATGATACCCCCTCCCAATACCAGGGATTGAACTCAGGACCTTGTGCTTGCTTGCCAGGGAAGCGCTTATTCCACCCAGCTCTTTCCCTAGCCCCTATTGAACTCATTATGGAGTCCATCCTGCCTCATACTTGCTGGAATTCTCCTGCCTCAGCTTCTCGTGTGCTGGAATTACAGACATCTGCTTCCACACCTGGCTTTTCTCCATTCTTGATCAGTTTTGCACCTGAGACCGACCTAGCTCCCTGATTCCTGCAGTCTTTATGTTGCTCTTTAATTTTGCTTCATGTTTCTCATAGAAGAGAAGCCATGGGACATTTCAGCTTGTGCGTCTGGTCTATGCCACTTAGCGTCGTGGTCTCAAGGTGCGTCCCCTTGCCCACGCCACTCATTGTCTGTCGTTAAGGCAGGGTAATGCTTATTTTGCTGCCGTTGCTCCTGACAGTGTGGGCAGCTGATGTGTGTGTCAACTTGAGATCATGCCCATGGAGCTCTGCAGCGCCCTCCCAAGGAGGGGTTAGTTTGTCACTTACGGAGACCCTGAGAGTCCAGGTGGCCACAGGTGGCCCCAGGGTGCTGAGCTATCAAGGAATGCCCCTCTTCCCTCGCTATCATGTGAGGATTCATTTGCTGGTATTTTCCAGGTTGTTTCATTCCATGGCCTCTTGCCTGTAGGGGCAAGGATGCTAGAGAGCAAACCTAGGGCTTTGTGCATGCTAGGCAAACATTTTACCTTGGAGCTACTTCCTGCCCTTTTTAAAGAAGATTCTTGAAGTTTGAGACAAGGTCTCCCTAAGTGGCCCAGGCTGGCCTTGAGCTTCGCACTCCTCTGCCTTAGCTTCCTTCCTGAGTAGCTGTCACACAGGTGTGTGCGACCACACCTGGCCATTCCATGGCTTCTTGGAGGTCAGTACAGGGGAGTTTTCCTTGAAACACAAGCAGTGATTTCTGCTGTGGATACTGACTTTTTGGTATTTCCTGCTGGAGCTGTGCTTGGGTGGAGCTCCCTTTAGAAGCGCCAGAGTTTTCCTGTTTGTGCAGTTGATTTTCAGAACCTTAAATAAACTCTGTTGTTATGTGTTCAGAACAATAACAACTCAGCAACTCCTTCTTAAGCACCTACTATGAGCCTGCCACGGTTCCAGCCGCTGAGGACACACAGTGACCTCAGCAGACCCTGTTCTCAAAGAGCTGTCAGTCTGGTCCAGGACACAGATTAGTAAACAGACATTGCTTCCACGTGGTAAGTGCCATGAAGGACAAAGTACAGAGTGCTGGGGACAGGAGGCGAGGCAAATCCAGCCTCAGGAGTGACAGGGCTTGGGAAGGGGGCATGTTGTATGCTGGGAAAGATTTCTTAGAGCCTGGGACAGCTGAACTGCATGTTAAATAGAAGAACCTGATTTTTAAGAGCCTGTTCTCAGTTATGTGCAAGTGGATGATTCTAGTTTATTTGCAAGAAAACAGTTTCCCCTGAGTCCTTTTGTAGTGCCTCCACTCCTGCTGTTTGCGTTGCACTCTAAAGCAGAGGTAGCAAGGCAGAAGGGCCAGCCAGAGAGGGCCAGGAGCTGGTCACCTCATTGTCCTCCTTGGAATGAGGGGAGGGTGAAAGGGAGGCAGGCAAGCATGCTTTTATCAGCCCTCAACGTCAGGTCCTGCTGGGGAACTTCTCTGCCCCATCCAAAGTGTACTTGGGGCTATCAAGCTGACATAACTCTATTCCAATTCCTCGCAGGCAAAAAACTATTTCTGTGCCATCAGAAATACGTGACTTGGGGATTACTTATTCTCTTTTTAGATTCTCCTTGTCATGGTTCCTTTTCACTAGTGCAAATGATAAAAGGCCCGCATCTTGCCCAGAGAAAATACAGGAGTGGGACAGGGACCAGCACAGAGGCCTCTGTGGGTCTGGCTAGCTTGCCTGCGGTTTGCTCTTGGGTTTCCTCTGGCTCCCTTGGCCAGGCAAGAAAAGGTCCATTTAAAATCACTTCATTGAAGTATAGTTTATAAACAATAAAATGCACTCATTGTAAGCATAGAGCTCTATGAATTTTGACAAATACATACACCAGAACATCTCCATGTTCACAACTTGAACATTTGCAACACCCCGAGGTTCCCTGACACCTTTCTCTGGTGTGGTCGCCCCTGGTGCTGGCCTCAGGCAAGTGCTGAGTTGCGTTCTGTCACCGTGCAGTGATTTTGCCCCTGCTAGAATGTCCAACACATGGAATCATATCGCATATATGCATTCGAGTCTCACTGTTTTGTTCAGGTTAATGTTTTTGAGAGAGTCATCCTTGTGAAAATCATTAGTTGTCTTGTTTTTATTTAAAATTCTGATATTGGAAGCAGCAAACAATTGTTCACTTGCCCAGTGAGAAGTGTAGATGGCAGAAGTCCCCCTGGCCTAAACGCTCCATCCACTCACCACAGAAACCGATGCCTGCGAGTTGGGGGAATCACCTGCGCCGACGGACCGGCTGCCACGTGACTCTCGGAGCTGCAGGAATCTGGAGGACAGGGTGAGCCGGAGTGCTGGTGAAGGATTGCACCGATTACAGAGAATGACAGGGCTATTTGCTCAGTTCTTTTATGAGCTGAGCAGAATGTGACAATCCTGAGGAGTATAAATATATATCGCTGTATTTATGTGTGCGTCTGTCTCAAGAGACCTGACAGGCCGTGGTGGATGGTGGTGAGAAGGGACTCAGGAAGGATTGAGTAGACAGACACAACTGGGCTGAGTCGAGCCTGTCCCAGGCCGAAGAATGACACCTAAAAATGACTCCAAGAGTTCCCTGATCCCGACAGGTGCTATGCTTGGCTCCTAATGGAACTATTTTGGCACAAGGGACCACTGCTGTGGTAAACAACTTTTCCACAGGAGTGTGCGTGGGGTGGGTCTCTCGTTTTTATTAGTATGTTTTTGTTGTATGTAATAATTATACTCTTCACCTCCTCAGCTCTGCCTTGGATCCCTGGGCCTTAGATGGTCCCAAGGAGGGCAGGTCCCGGATCCGCGCATGCGCAGTTCATGGTGGGGCGCGCTCATGGGGTGGAGCTCGGGTGGTGATGCGGGAGATGAGAGGCGTGCAGAGGAAGACCAGGAGGTACAGGCCCCCCACCTCAAGCATTGTTTCACTGAAGCTGTACTTCTACCCTATCTAGCAAATTGGGTCTCTGCCTGCGTGCCGGGTTCATCTTCCCGACGCTTCCCTGAGCCCTGTCCTCCAGTCTAGAGGAGGTTGCCTGCTCCTGTCCTTAGCATCGTCCGCTGCCACCTTTATAGCAGTGCTAAAGTTAGTGATCTGTGCAGCGAGTGGTCTAGGTATCCTGTTCCCTGCCAGCCGGCGAGTGCCAGGAGGTCAGGGGCTGTTTTATTTTTATTTTATTTGCTTTTAGTTCTGCCTCTACACCCTGGCAGACTTTCTAGAGCATACTGATTGCTCGGTAAATACTTACTGCCTGAAGGAAATGCGCACTGGTCCTTCACCTTCCTCACTAGCGCTCCCTGCTCCCAGGAGTGAGTATTCTTTAGTCCTATTGAAAAGTGGCCTTGAAATGCATCCTGTGTGACCCCAGAGAACCATCCGAAGCCCCTCACCCACTGCTGTTCTCCTGGGTATTTAGGGAAAAGTAATATCCAAGTTTAAGCCATGATACTGTTCCCGGGGAATCAAAATTGAGTGTCAACCATGGAGATAAATCTGGAAGCAGGAGAAAGCTGGGTCGGCTCTGAATGAATTAGGAAATTGGAATAGCATTTGAACGAAGTACAATGTTGCTTAAATACACCCACATTCTGAATGAAATGCATACTCTTGGATCCCTCTCCTCAAAAGAAGTACACTTAGTCCCATGTTCTCACTGGCAGGCTGATAAGTATCCATTTCCTTCTCGTCCTGGTAATTCCCCAGCTATATAAAATTTACAAATTGCTTCAGAGGCATTGTGGAGAAAGGTGCCATGGAAATGGATGAAATAAATGCTGATGGAGAGCTTGCCCGAGTGGATGGTTAATGTACACGCAGGCACACCCTGACACTCACATCCCATCTTCCACATACTGTTGGCTCTGATCAGGGCAGATAAATTTTCCTGACAGCGGACAGTATGTCAAGAAGTATGTTTTAATAGTCACCAGCTCTCTGCCTCTGCTTGCGGCTGTCTTGGGCAATCCTTCACCTGCTGGGACACCAGGCCCAAAGGCTTTTGGCCCATGGAGAGGTGGCGCTTAGCAGCATGGTAAATAAACACTGGCATGCTAGTCAGGAGAGGTGCGTAGAGACAAGTCAGGTGGCTTGGGATCCATCAGTTTTCTGACTAATCTAATACCAGTTTTTATCTAAGTAGAAAATATTTTGAGCTGGCATGGTGACCAGTACCTGTAATCTTACCTACTTAGGAGGCTGAAGCAGGAGGATTGCAAATTCAAGGTTGGCCTGGACAACTTAGTGAGATACTATCTCAAAATAAAATGCAAAGGACTGGTGGTAGCTCAGTGATAGAACACTTATTTGCCTAGCATGGAGAAAGCCCAAAATAGGGGGAAAAAAAAGAAAATGAAAGATTTGTGCAACAGCATAAAACCTGGATAGGACAGAGGGCCGGTAAACACTGAGTAAATTGTTTTAAAGGTGAGCATAGACTTGCTTTCACAGATCTCCACAGAGAAAGTGGAGCCCTGGACTTGCCCTTCTGGACTTGTCCCTCGTGTTCTCCTCCATTAGGGTGTGCATGAAGGTATTCAGTCAAGTCAGCCTGTTCCACACGCTGCTCTTGGTACTTGGACTGGAGAGTGTTCATCTGAATGAGATGGGGTCATTTTCTTTCTTTTTTTTTTTTTTTGTCTTTTTTGAGACAGGGTCTCGCTGTGCAGTTCAGGCTGGCCTTGAGCTCACTTTTGTAGCCCCGGCTGGTCTCGAACTCGCACCAATTCTCCTGCCTCAGCCTCCCGAGTGCTGGGATTACAGGCGTGTGCCACCACGCCCGGCAGATGGGGTCATTTTCTGATCTGTGAATAACTGTGATCAGGACCATCCTTTACTTCCTTTGGATAGATTTTCTTGACTAATTCTCCCAGTCCTAGAATGACCTGCTTTGTCCTATGTACAGTTTGACTGCATAACTCTATGTAACAAAACATATCTCTATGTAACATAACTCTCTGGGCAAGTCCCTGCTCACACCCTGTACCCACTTCGAGGCCATCGTCAACACTTAATTTTAACCCACTTGCCCACTTTCAGACTCTCAAATCACCTCCCAAAGCATTTCAGTAATGTAGCTTTTATTGAAATGCTCTCAAGGGAGAAAGGTGGAGAGCTTACAGTGCAGATGTCTCTCTCTCTCTCTCTCTCTCTCTCTCCCCATCCCCTCTGGGAGCCTTTTCTCCCATTGCGCACTATGATGTCTCTCCTCCAGCATCCATTCGCTCCCTTCTTCCAGCTCTGCTTCTCTAACCTTCTTCCACCACTGGATTGCTCACCACCAACCCAACCCCATCTAGCAGTTTAGCCTGCTCACTCCCTTCTCTTCCATGTTCTGCCATCAAAGTATCTGAGATCCAACTCTCTTAAAAGCAAAAGTATTACAAATAACCATGGCAGGGCCAACCAAATAGCTCAGTGGATTAAATCGCCTGCAGGCAGGTGCAGGGGGTTGGATCACCAGAGGCACTCTGAGATGGCAGTTGAAACTGGGCATGCCTGTAATCTCAGCTCTTGGGAGGCTACAAACAGACAGATCGCTATGAGTCTGATCTAGTAATAAGACCCTGGACATCCTGTTCCCTAAAATAGAAAAAAACAAAACAAAAAACCAGGGCATTTATTCTTTTTCTACTAAAGACTGGAACAACTTAAGGGCAGGAATCATGCCTCATATACCTTTGTATTCTCTGTGCAAAATAAAATACTTAGAAAATGAAGGGATAGACAAATAAAATAATGTAGCCACTGATTGCAGTCCTTGAAGAACAGCTCTAATCACAATTTGCCCCCGTTTAAAGATCTTCTAAATCCTTTGGCTCACGAGCGTGATGATTGGGCGTACATGCAGTAGATATGTGACGTGCCTCTGTCAAATCTTGCTATCACATGGACATATTACCTGTCTGACATGAAAAAGAAAGAAAAGGACTGGTGAGATAGCTCAGTGGACTAAGCATCTGCTCAGTCAAGCACAGGGACTGGGGTTCTTTTCTGAGCACCACATGTTCAAGTGCAGGGATTGGAATCTGATCCCTGGCACCCCATGGCCTCCAAATGCGCTGAGTCAGTCCCAGACACTGGCGTGGTGGTGCACACCTGTATCCCAGCACTGGGGAGGGCTGAAAACAGAAGGATCACTATGAATCTGAGCTGTACAGTGAGACCCTGTATCATTTCTCTGTCTCTGTCTCTATCTCTATACTATCTCTATCTCTCTATCTCTCTATCCCTATCTGAAAGAAAAGAAAAAGGGAGAAATGAAAAAAAAAAAAAAAAAAAAGAAAGAAAATAAGGAAATTAAAAAAAAGAAAATGAGACCTTTTCTACCTTCAAAACTACTCACTTAGTCAGCTGCTGTTGCTCCCTGGCCCTAGCAATCTGCTCAGCTCTGCTAGCCCTTTTTCTCTTGAGGCCTGTGGTGGCCATTCTTGCCTTCGGGTGTTTATTTGTTGTCTCTCTAGGCCTGGAATAATCTATGTCATTCCTGAGGGTGGCTGGAGGTGGGGTACTATCAACCCACTGTAGTCCCTGGCTGCTAGGCCCATCTAGCTTTGTTGCCTGCTTCAAGGCTGCCCACGGGTCTCTGCTAGCTCCTTCCTTCCCTGAGTTCTGCAGCCCGTGCACGATTGTCTCTCTGTGGCATCATTGGGA
Source organism: Myocastor coypus (assembly GCA_004027025.1). Taxonomy (NCBI): domain Eukaryota; kingdom Metazoa; phylum Chordata; class Mammalia; order Rodentia; family Myocastoridae; genus Myocastor; species Myocastor coypus. The sequence goes on from PVJA010009095.1 coordinate 44,729, forward strand.
TGTGAGCTCAGAGGGGGTCCAACTCTGAGGGCTCTTCATCATTTGGCCTTGCACTGTTGAGAAATGTGTAATAGGAAGCTCTGAGTCATTCTACTCTACAGACTATAGTTATTATTAGGGCTATTCACCAACATTTTCAGGCTGTTTCTTTTCTCCCCCCCCCCCCATTATCAGACTTGGGACAGGTTCTTACTTCCCTAATCCCTTGAAGTTATGCATGGCTGATGTGTTTTGTTCAGTGAAATGTGAGCAGCTCTGGGGTGAGCTCCTGTGGGGAGGAAATTTTCAGAGGAAGTGTTAAGGGCTGGTGTGACTGACTGCACTCTTACCCGTCTTGGTGACTGCTGTGTTTAAGACATCTGACAATTGTCTATTAGCCTGGGTCCTTGAGTAGGGACCCTGCTGGTTCAAAGTGGGCGTGTGATATGAATAGGTAAGGTGCTGTGTTATTAAGAGCAGAAGTTATTTGTTACTACAGCACAGTTTCTCTCCTTCAGACAGACAAGAAGTTGCTGAAGGGCAGCACTTAAGCCAGTGACCTTTACATCTCCTGTAGAACCTGGGACAATGCCTCATGGGTTTTCTGTGACTACTGATGTTATAAACTGACATACGGCAAAATATATGAGACTGGAAAATAGGACTGGCTATTGCAGCTTCAGCTTCCCAGCATCTGGATAATTTTCTTTTTCTTTTTTGATGGTACTGGGCATTAAAAGCAGGAACTTGTGCATGCTGGCTAAACATCCTACCACAGAGCAACATACCCCACCCTAGAACTTCAGCTTGAGACTTCAGTCTCTGCATAACCAAAGTAAATGTGCAAGATCATTCTGCTCCCATCCTACTAAGATCTTTATACTCAGGGTTGCAGAATAGCATCATGAAAGGAACCGGGACTTTCAAGCTGTGTAGATCTGGGCTCTCTGCTATCCTTTAGCTGTTTAATAGCAAGATACATTGTTTTAAGTCTTGACTTCTGACTTTGTCACCTGCAACTGGGGTAACAGCGCCACCTACCACCCAGGAGGATTGTGGGGGTTAAAGGACAGATGGCCTTTAAAGCACTTGGCATGCTATGAACCAACAACAAGCGCTGCTCTCCTAGGTCTCCAGATGCGTGTGGGTTGGTGTGAATGCTTGGTTAATTCTCCGGGAGCTCTTGCCCTTCATTCACTACCTCCGTGGTCTTGGTTGCTGGCCTACTCCTCAGATTTACTTAGCTTGACTCTCCTCAGATCCTTAAGGTTTTGCTTTCACTGCCCTATGTAGACAGGAGGCTGAGACACTTCACCTGTAACTGGCTGGAGATGGCCATGGCTCCTGGCAAAGGACTCCAGCTGGAGGACATTACTGTCGAGAGATCCACTCTGCTGCATTTTAAGCAGGCTCTTTAGAGAACACACCTAGGGAAGGGAAGAGAGGTGATCTCCATAGGGAAGAAAGAATTCTGCACATGCTGGGGACCAGTTCTAAGGTCCGTGGCTTGGGTCTCAACTTGAGTGAGTCCACTGACAGGGCTGGAGTTCTGTCAGTGCCAATGGAAAGGAAGTCTGTGAGACCAACTTCCATCAGTGCTCTGGATTGTAGGCTCGGATGGCGACTAGGGCTATGTGTGGTAGCCCACAGGCTTGGGCTTTGTGAGACTCCTGAGCAGTGGCTGGTGGGATAGGGTGGGGGTGCTGTCCTGGGCTGAGTGCCTGATCTGCTTTCCTCCTACTCCCTATGTAGCAGCAGCTGTGATGTGGTGTTTCCAACCACCCCAATGGTCCTGGTGTCACTTGTTTTTCAAAGTCTTGGCTCTGGCCCTGAAGTGAGACAGAGTGTTTGCACTCTAGACAGCAACCCTGAGAAATTGTGTCCCGGACATTTATGCCTATCTCCTCCACCTTGCCCCTTCCCCCTGGGCCCTCAGTGCCCCTCATGCTTCCTTTTTCTCTCAGAAGCCTTGGCACAGTCATGGCGATCATCTAGGACCTGGAAGAAACAAGACTGGACACGAAGAGAAGATAGGCTTGTAGAATTTGTGCCAACTCTGCTAGGTGAAAGCCCTGTCATTTGCCTTCCCTGAAAAGGTGAGACTTTCTGGAAGACCTTGTGCCAGACACAGAGAGTGGTACCAGGTACAGGTGCTCAGCAGATTCCATGGAGAAGATGAACCATGAGAACACATGGGCTCAGAAGCATTTTGGAGGATCCATTGGCTAGAGCTCTCAACTGACAGCCCAGCTCTGCACTTTCTAACTGAGTGATGATTCCGTTAACAGTAACATGGCCACTGTCTACTAAATCCCGGGTGTGTGACAAGCAAAAGAATCTATTATTTCCTTAAATCCCACAGCAGGTTCAGAATACACCACAGAGAGCAGAGGATTATGGGCGCAGTGGTACAGGATGGAGCTCCCTTCAGCAGAGGCAGGAAGCCTGTCCCACTGGGCTGTGGCAGCTGGGCCTGCTTTGTCCTTTCCTCCTCTTGCACACAGGCTGGGATTCCACCCTGAGGGAGCCCTGGGGAAGAGCCCAGTTCTGCTCTGTCATCCTTCTAACAAATGCCTACCTGGGCTCCTGATTTCTGTCCTCCATCCTGTCCCCCGGGCTCTTGTGGGGCCCCACACAGCCCACTGACCACTTCTTGTCATCTCAGCTCCCTGGATTTAAGGCTAAGGTTTCACTTCACTATAAAAACCTTGCCTTAGGTACTATTTTATGAATAAGCCCTGGCTCCAAATAAACTTAATAAATATGTGTTTACTGGCACACTAAATTCTAGACAAAGCCGGGTGTGGTGGCACATGCCTCTAATCCCAGCACTTGGGAGGCTGAGGCAGGAGGATCAGTGTGAATTCGAGACCAGCCTGGGCTACAAAAGTGAATTCAAGGCCAGCCTGAACTGCATAGCAAGACTCTGTCTCAGAAACAAAAAACAAAACAAAACAAAAAAGGACTAAATAAATAAATAAATAAATAAATTAAAGACAAAAAGGGCCAGCCAAACAACTCAGTGGATTAAAGCACCTGCAAGCAGGTATGGGGGTCAGGGTTTTGATCCCCAGCCTTCCATGCCTGCCCTGACTCTGCCCCCACCCCCAGGGTGTGCTGAGATTGCCTCTGAGACTGGGTGTGGTAACACACCCCTGTAATCCACCTCTTGGGAGGCTGTAGACAGGCAGGTCACTACAAAGACCCTTCCCTAAAATACAAAAAAAAGAAAAAAAAGCCTAAACAAAAAAAAGCAAAAGCTTTGGATTCAGAAGATAAAAAAGCTGTGTGTGTGTGTGTGTGTGTGTGTGTGATAGAGGGGAGAGAGAGAGAGAGAGAGAGAGAGAGCACGCAACAGTAGAGCGAACTCTATTCTGCCTGCTCTTCTGTCCTGTTTCCAGCCTCCCTCGCTCTCCTTAGTCTGGGGAGGCAGCCATGGCGCATTTCATGTACTGCTGTCGTCTGACTACTTTCAAACAGATTGAAAAGCCCCAATCAATGCCAGAGCAGAAGTGCACACACAGGGGGTTGTCTCCGTGGAAATGCTTTGGCTGTAATTTACCTCCAAAGAGAGAGATCCAAACAGCAGCTTCTTTGACCCTCTGAGGGGGAGCAGTGGCAATCAGACTTCAAGGGACAGGAGGGGACAGAATCGCTTGCGCGTGTGCACGTGGTGGCCCCACCGTGGCAGCCTGCGACAGGCGCTGTACGCGAAGGCTGGGCTGGGGGCTGGCCAAGGCAGGCAGCTCTGAGATCATGCAGTTGATCTTGCTTGACAGACAGCAGCCCTGCCTGTTGCGCCCAGTACAGAATGTTCTCTTCCGTGAACTGTGCTTGAACTTTCCCCACTTGATTGGAGGAACCACACAGCAGAGAGGGAAAAGGCAGGGAAGAAGATAACCCCCAACTCGCCAGGATCGTGGTGTGCTCGGGGATTTGGGCATAGGCGGATTGCTCTGCACTGCTTGAAATTAAAAATCTCAAGCATTATACTTCTTGGAAGAACAAAATGCCTGTGATGTCCTTCCTCTAAGGCAGGACTTGGCATCCTGTCTGGAAATTAACAAGTCTGTTACTGTCTCTCTTCAATTTCTTTCTTTCTTTTTTCCTCTTAGGCATTCAAGGAACAACAAAAATAAAGGTTATTTTCCTATAAAGGAAAGATAGGTCCTGGCTGCTTCTGACTACTCTCTGTGGTTCACGCTGTCGCCTAATAGAAATAGTGTTCTCCAATTTGCTACTGTGGCAGGAGAGGTGATAGGGAGCCGTTGGTGTCTATCCGATGACCAACGAGAGGAGCCACTGGTGCTCCTTGCCTGGGGCACAGAGGGCTTAGGGCACCCCTCCAAGACCCCGTAGAATGGACGCATGGTGCAGGTTAGTGGTTTTCCAACCCATTATGATTACTCTTATTTGGAGAGACCTGTCTTGCTATGTTGTCCAAGCTAGGCTCCATCTTTTGGGCTCAAGTGATCTTCCTGCCTCAAGTCTGTGAAGTGAATGGAACCATGTAACTAATAATAATCATAATTTTGGAGATGGGGGTCTCACAATGCAGTTCAGGCTGGCCTTGAACTCACTATGTAGCTCAAACTGGCCTCAGACTCATAGCTCTCCTTCTACCTCAGCCTCCCAGGCATGCACCACCATGCCTCGCCCTATTATTATTATTATTATTTAAATGTTTCAGTTATTTAATTAGGTTATTGGTAAGAAATTTAGAACACTAATTTATGAGGGTAAACTCCATTTGTCAGAGAGAAAACAGATCATAGATAGCCCCGGAGCTGAGGAACAGCTTTGATTTTTGTTAAATCTGTGAGTCCACCGCACTGCTCTGACATCTGGTGTCTCTCTTTCTCAGTGTCGAAGATCTCACCCTCCTGGTGTCTGGGTTTCTGCAATTTTTTATTCAACTAAGCATCAGTGAGGTGTTTGGGGATTTTCACTTTGCTGGTGTCAACTTTTGTAGAGGTGGCAATGGCAAATTTCTGGGGTGTTCTTCATAGAGGAGCATGATTAAGGCTAAGAGGCCCAGTCACAGGTAGCAAGCCACTGGCCAACTGCTTCAGGAAGACCACTCTCTTGCCTCTGTGACACCTGGTGAGGATGATCAAGACGGTGCCGGGAGTGGTGCTAGCTCGGTGTTTCCTTACATGCTGACTGAAGGGTTTCTTGCTGTGGCTCCAGAGCTTTCAGGACACATCTTCAGTAGGGTAGGATCTAGGCATTTTCCAAAGCTTAACCACCTGGGTACCTCCATTCTTGTCCCTACCGATTGGTTTTGTGACAGTGGCAAGAATTTTCTCCTTCTTTTTCTTCTCATTCTTTGATTTAGCAGCTGTGTACCTTTTCTTGTACAAAGCAGATTGGGAGTATCTACCAATTCCTCTCACCAGGACAGGATTTTGGCTGCAGTGGGGCTGCACCTTCTTGGGCTTTTTTGTCTTCCTCACCTTACCCTTTTGACCAGTACCACTGGCAGAAGCCTTCTTGGTTTTGGGTTTCTTCTCTTTAGTGTCTGGCTTCTTGTTTTTTTCAGCTGCCATCGTGCAAGATGGGAAAGAGCTCTATTATTTTTAATAGTAGTAAATTCCTTTCTTTGTACTGAAATATGCCCAAAGCTTACTGGTGAAACAGGAGGGATGCACCTTTGGGTGAACTTTGTTTGTATGTTTGTATTTTTAGGGAAGGATCTATAGGGTGTTCAGGGTCTCACTACTAGATCAGACTTGTAGTGATCTACCTGTTTACAGCCTCCCCTAAGCTGGGATTACAGGTGTGTGCCATCACACCCAGTCTCAATTTCCATCTCAGTGCACCCTGGGGTTGGGACCACCATGGCAGGCCCGGGGAGCCAACCCCCCAGCCCCTGTGCCTGCTTGCAGGCGCTTTAATCTACTGAACTATTTGACTGGTCCTGGGTGAATTTTGCATGAAGTGTGAGCAGTAGGCTCAAAACGTCCTTCCCTCCACAGCCCTCCCCTAGTGATGGCAAGTAACCCATGGCCTCCTCCATGTGGGCAAGGGCACACCTCTTTTTTTATGTACTGAGAATTGAGCCAGCCAACTTTGCACTGAGCTATATCCCCAGCCTTTTTTAAACAAAATATTATTTTGAGACAAATATTTTAGGGGTCTTCTGAAGTCACTAAGATGTCCAGGTTGGGCTTGAACTTGTAATCTTCCTGCTCAAGTCTTTGAGAGTGCTGGGTCACAGGTGTGCACCATGGTGCCTGGCTGCATCTCCTTGCTGCGGGTACTGGTGCGATCCTGGGCATCTTCTGAGCCTCACTGGAGAATGGGGCATAAAGCTCATCTGTCAGGTGCACTGGCAGAGCCCTTACTAAATGTTCATCATCACACTGTAGAGATGAAAGCAGTTCTTCTCTTGATTCACGGTGCCATGCCCACCTCATGATTTGGGGGCTTCTTTCTTGTTTTTTTTTTTTTTTTTTTCTTTCTTTCTTGTTTTGCTTCCTGTTGGCAGTAGGGAGAATTCTACTAGAGTATCTTATCTCTGAGATGGTGCCAGTGTTAAGAGATTTACTATGTCATTTTATTTGAAAAATTATGTGTCAACAGGCCATAGGAATATGAGTTAAGTAATCATTCTATAAACTTCTGTAGGATGCTATGTGTCTGTGGCTGGGAACTAGGGTATGGGAGACAAATAAGACATGTACACTGCCTTCGGTTTATTTTCTAGTGGGAGAGGCAGAAACACATGCGTGTGTATGTGTGTACACATACACACATGCACACGAATTTATAAGGCAAATGAGGCTGCTATGTGCAAACTGTGGAGGTAAAATGCTATGGGAACCAGGTGAGGATTCTCCTCAGAGGAAGCTGAAGCAGTGGAAGGAATCATGGCCACAGATAATCTTTGTGGTTAGCAGAATCACACAGCAGCTGGGCGTGGTAGCGCACACCTATGGTTCCAGTACTTGAGAGGCTGAGGCAGGAGGATTGCTGCAGGGTCTAGATTCTACAGTGACTTCAAGGCCAGCCTGAACTATGTCGCGAAACCATGTTAAAAAAAAATTCACAGCATATTTGAGTAATGATAAATCATTCTGGTGGCTCAAGGTTGGTGCTTGTCGTTCCAGGAAGAAGTCAAATAGAGGGAAGGGGGGGTGTAGAAGAGTGCTCTAAGGGCATGGATATCATCGAAATGTATACATGGGCTGGATGTGGAGAGGTGCACATCTGTGATTCCAACACTGGGGAGGCTGAGGCAGGAGGATGGTTTTGAGTTCAAGGCCAACCTGGGCTACAAAGTGAACTCAAGGCCAGCCTAAACTACACAGTGAGGCCCTGTCTCAAAAAGGCCAATACATATATTTTTTTATAAATATTTTGTAAAATTAATAGATGCTAATGAAATGTGTTTAAAATGGCTTGAGCACCTCTCAGGAATACCTACTTCATCCTCCTGTGCCTTTTGTTAATATTTTCTGCTGATTTTGTATGCAGTCTCGGAACCTCCCTAATGCAGTTTTCCAAATTAGGCACTATGAGCCGGGTGTGGTGGCGCACGCCTGTAATCCCAGCACTCGGGAGGCTGAGGCAGGAGGATTGGTGCGAGTTCGAGACCAGCCTGGGCTGCAAAAGTGAGCTCAAGGCCAGCCTGAACTGCACAGCAAGACCCTGTCTCAAAAAGACAAAAAAAAAAAAAAAAAAAAAAAAACACCAAAAAACCAAATTAGGCACTATGCATCAACTGAGCTTGATACTTGGGAGGAAATTGTGTGCCCTTCCCGGATTGGGCCTTAAGATCCTATGATTATTTGTATTTTGTTCATTTATTTATCCATGTTTTTGTCGTGATTTTTTAAGGCCATGTTTCTCAGACTCTTCTGATGCATAGCTATGGACCACAGTGAGAAATACGCTGTGTGCTGAGATTTAGTACCTGCAGATGTAATTATGTAACTAAGGCTTAATGAAACACAAGCTGTATCTTCTGTGGGTAAAACTGATATTTCCCATCCCATCCCATCCTATCCCAGACCCCGTCCTAAACCCCATCCCATCTCCCATCTCCCATCCCATCCCATTCCCACCCTGCCCTACCTATCCTTTAAAACAGAAAGGTTAGTTGAGTTCTATTAAATTGACACTATAACCATGAGTGTGCATCAAAGCTGCAGCTGGAAAGATATTGGGTTTAGGGATTATTTTCTGGAAGGCCACTGTTATGGTTTATGTCTAGTTGTCCCCCCAAAGCCTCATGCAATCATGGGGTGGAGACTTCTAGAATTTGAGATTTGATGCATGGTCCACTGGGATTATATGTTTTAGTACTGATGGGACTATGGGTCTGAGTCCTTCTGGGATTATGGGTGTGGTCTAAGGCAGACAGGCTGAGGCAGAGAGCCTGAATGTCATATAGAGAGACAGGGAGACAGATTAGCTGTTGCTCTCTGCTCCCCTGGTTGTTTCGTTGCCTCTGTCGCCATGGTTGCTATTCTGCCACCATGGACTGGTGCTCTCTGCCTTGTGCCACTCAGCCTTGGAGCCAGCTGAATATGGACTGAAACCTACAGTAACAGTGAGCTAAATAAACCTTTCCTTCCTTCATTTTGGGTGTTGGGTATTTGTCCCAGCAGCAAGAGAAAAAGTAACTAGGACAGCCACCCTCCCTCTAGTGGTTGGAATCATCCAGAAGAGACTAGTTCAAATCTTTCTGAGGATCCCTGAAGAAGAGAGAGTTTCACCTCAGCTTCTAAGGCCTCTTTTCAAGTAGGCATGTTTTGCTTTGAGAGGAAGTCTAGATGACTCCTATCCAAGGATTTGATCTAAGCAGGCTTGCTTGTGAGGTTCCCAGATTCAAATAATATAATGAAAGCATTATAGGCTGGGCAGCTCTAATCTGACAAATGGCAGAAAGTTTCAAAAATTGGACCATTTGAGATTTTGGATGAGGGATGTTCTGTCCATAGGTCTATCCAAATATTTCACAATTTGAAACACTTGAAAATCTGAACTCTTCTGCCCTAAGCCTGTTTGGGTAAGGGATCTCAACTTGAAATGGACACTTCGTGAGGCAGGCATATTACACACATAATTAACACAGTGTTCATAATAAAGCTCTGAGAAAGACATTATGACCTCCATTTGACAGACAAGACAGGTCAAGGGTAGGAGAGAAACCCTGCCCGTGAAACGTAGCCAATAAATAGTGAAATTGAACTCATTTGGTTTGTCAAAGGCAGGGACTTCATTAACACTACTGGGAAACTATTTTAAAGAGTTGGGGTAGCCAGGCATGGTTGGGCAGGCGTATAATCCCAGTACTTACCAGGTTGAAACAGGAAGATTGCTAAAGAGTTTGAGGCTGGCATGAATTACATAGGGAGACCCTGGGAAGCATTATCTTCCTTGTCTACCTCAGCTTGGGCCATAACCCACAGGTACTTTCATGTCTCCTGACCAGGGTTGGTACTGGGACAGCTTCTCTCAGTGAGCATCCTTTGGTTTGCAAGTTTCTGGGAAGTAATCAAATATCTCCCAGGATTTCTAGAACTGGAGCCAGAGGCTGAGGCAGGAGGATTGCTGTGAGTCTGAGGCCAGCCTGGGCTACATAGTGAGTTCAAGTCCAGCCTGAAGTACAAAGCAAAGACCCTGCCTCAAAGACAGACAGACAGACAGACAGATGAACGGACAGACAGAAGGACAGAGAGACAGACGAATGAACATGGAAGAAAAACAAGCAGAGGCAGAAGAAGTCAAAGAGAGAATGATGGGAGAGGCACTGAGGAGTGGCTTCTGAGGCTGGGCTGGAAAAGGCCTCCACAGGGACATGGTTCAGGCCCTGGTCACCTTGCAGCTCATCCCAAGCCACATGTCTCACTTCTAGTTTTTAATTTTTTTCAGATCTAGAGATTGATGCTATGGTCTTTGTAGTGAGCTGCATCCTAAATCAGGAAGTTGTCCAGACTTGGCTTGAATTTATGACTCTCCTGCCTCACGGAGTGATGAGATTACAGGTGCACATCACCACACCCACTCCCAACTTCCATTTTTACCATGAAGGCCTGGCCTTTCCCCAGACTGATGTTTCTTTTTATTTTATTTTATTTTTTTTTTGTGGAACCGAGGACCAAACTCAGGACCTTGCACTTGCCAGGCAGGCACTTGTGCTCCTGAGCTATCTCCCCGGCCCTCCCAGGCTAATCTTTCTGAAGCAGTTGTCCGTCTCCTCCTCTCTTCCTTTCTGCCGTTCCTCAGGGTCTGTGGGATCTAGTCCTAGCTTGGAGGATGCCACCCAGATCACAGTGGCCTCCTCTGGCCTCTCCTGCTCCCCTTCCACTGATTCCCTCCTGAAGTGCTGCTCACAGATGTCCTGCCTTCCTCTTGGTGCTCCAGCCTTCTGGCCCACATCTTTGGTTTTATATTGTCCACTAGAGTCATTCATTCATTTAAACACTGTTTCTCAGGTTGTTCAGTTTCAGCCGCAGGAAATTCCATGGCAATGAGAGCAGGTGTTATGACTCCAGATCACCAACTGCAGCGGAGAGCCATGGTGGTCCATACTTCAATTTGTGCACCCTTCTCAGGAAGGCACCCCAGTTTCCTCTTGGACACCTCTTCCCTTCGGTTTTATCTCCTGTGGCCTGTGCAGGGCTGCTTTGGGCCTGTGACAGGGGCCTGGTCAGTGAGAGGACCACAGACACTGGCTGAGAGCCTGGGATGTGATTACAAGCGGGTCAGTGGAAACCAACTCCCGGGCTAATCGTCTGGCCCTGCCACCATCTGGAAACAGGGTCTCACCAAGAAGTCCACACTGGCCTTGAACTTAGCAGTAGCCCAGCCTGACATCAAATTTATGACCCTTTTGCTTTAGTCCTTCGAGAACTGGGATTGGTTGGGTGTGCAGATACATACATGCCTGTAATCCCAGCATTTAGGAGGCTGAGGCAGGAGGATCACTGCAAGTTAAGGGTCAGGCTGGGCTACAAAGGGGGTTCAAAGCCAGCCTGAACTATATAGTGAAACCTTGTCTCAAAAAGACAAAAAACAAAACAAAGAAACATCCCCAACATCCAAGTTCTGGGATTACAGGCATGTGGCATCACGACCTGTACGCATGACCTCTTTGCAGCGCTCAGATCCAGCCTATGCCGTATGTTGAAGCCGGCCAGTTCCCTTTTGCTTTAGGTCAGTTTCTATTGGGTAGCTTCTATAGCCCACAGCTCACAGCATCCGAATGATGAGGCTCAGTTTTCCTCCTCCATGCACCGTGTGTGCACCACTGCAAATAAGCAAGTGCTGTGAAAGCTTTCTGGCACGTGGCCGGAAGTGATTTTCTCTGCCTAAACTAGCCTAGGATGACTGCTCCTCTGGCTCAGGTTGGCTTGAGGGCCAAGAGTCAAGGGAGTCAGATGCTTTTGCATGGTTCAAGCTGCAGGTGAGCACCCCTTTGCTCTTGGTTTGGGCCCCGTCCACACTCCTGGCCTGGTGTTGGTGTCCTCCAGTTGTCCAGTGTCATGTCTGGGGCTTCTCTGCAGATGGACGTTGGCCTCGTGGTGTACAATGTCTGGAGAGGAGACAGGAGCTTCGCGCTGTGCAGGACTGGTGGGAACATGCTCGCGTGCCTTCAGGGGACTCGTACACCCCATATGCTTGCTGGCAATTAGATGGAATAGGGAAATGAAGATCGCCTGTGAGCTGCATCTTAATAAGGTAATTCCGCGGTGTGGTGTGGGTCACTGAGTGAGGGTTTTTGATAAATGCTCACAAATGAATCACCCACCCATCAACTGACATATGCTTAATAAGCACCCATTAGCAACTAAAGACCAGTGACATGTGGTGGTGCTGCCTATAATCCCAAGACTTGGGAGGCTGAAGCAGGAGGATCACTATGAGTTTGAGGTCAGCCTGGGCTACATAGTGAGTTCAAGGCCAGGCTGAATTAAGAGGGAGATCCTGTCTCAAAAAACCTAAACAAAAAACAAAAGATCCAAACTTTTAATTCATTTTATACTCCCTAAACTGGTAGCTACTTAATAAATACTTTAGGTGATTAATAACGATGTACAGCCTTGAAATTATTTCAAGATAGAATCAGAGAACCGAACGTTTGATTTCGCTGTTACTGTGTTCTTCAGGTCCACGATTCCAAAAGAATAAAGTCTTGAGCCAAAAAAGAAGTTGAGATTTTTATAAAGAAGAGAACAGCTCCTGGATTTCCAGGAGGGGTCCTGAATGGGGTGGGCAAAGGGATCCCAATTTAGAAGACAAGAAGACAAGTAGGGTACAGGAATTGCTTCACTTTTTTTTTTTTTTTTTTGAGACAGGGTCTGGATATGTGGTTCAGCCTGGCCTTGAACTCACTCTGTAGCTGAGACCTTGAACTTGGTAGTGAGCCTCCTGGCTTAGCCTCCTGAGTGCTGAGAGTAAAGGGACACTCCAGCATCCCCGGCAGGAACTCACATATCACAGGTAGTTCTATGGATTTAAAATGACCAGCTGGAACTCCAGCGATCTAACCCAGGGCGCTCACACGGTGATTACTGAGCTGGGATCTGAGAAAGACTCAGTTAATCTGAATTATAAATCTTCCAAATTCAGGATCTTAGTAAGGAGGGACTGCATTCCATGCTGCTTCAAGAATTCATTCTTTGAAGTCCTGGTTCACTGATTCCTTTTTTTAGAGACAGGGTCTGTGTAGTTCAGGCTGGCCTCAAACTCTGGGCACTCCTCCTACCTCCGCCTCCTGAGTAGTACTCAGTTCGCTGTCTAGTCTTCATTTTTCTCTGGTCGCTGCAGGCTGGTCACTCTGCTGTATTTCAGGCCCTTCCACTACTAGGCCGCCCTGTTCAGGCAGGCGCTTATGCCCCTGAGCATCTCCCTGGGCCTACGGGCTGCCCCATTCATGATGACCCAACTCTCTTCTACACCACTGTAGGACTCATTGCCACACCTAGTTTAAGGCATGAACTAAGCAACTATTCCTAAGCTACAGGTAGGAATCTTGGATCCCAGTATGATCTTCATCTCTACCCTTGTTTCAAAGAAGGACCAAATATTGCTGTTAGTGGTAGGAATATTTTTCTTCTAACATGTAACAATGAATTCTTGGAATATTGTCAGTGCCTGAAGTCAGAGATTGGGGAATGTTTGTTTGTATTATTTATTTTTATGTATTTAGTACAGAGTCTATGCGGTCTCACTATACAGAGAGGACCCATAGTGATCATCCCATTTTCAGCCTCCCAAGTGCTGGGATTACAAGTGTGCACCAGCACACCATCTCAATCACTGTCTTTGTGTGCCCTGGGGGCAGGGCTGGCATGGCAAGCGGGGGACTGAATCTCAGTCCCTGCATCTACCTAAGCAGGTGCTTTAATCTGCTGAGCTATCTATCCAGCCCAGGGGAACTTTTTAAAATACCTTTAATGAACAGGTTCTTCACTGCCTCAGTGTAAGTATCCTGAGCCTGCTTGTGCTGCAGGACACAGGCTGGGCTCAGTCAGGCCAGAGTTCTTCCAGCTGAACGTGTCTCTGTCACTGCTTCTGCCTGGAAAGTCTTGAGAACATTTTAAGTGCCTTAATTTGAACCTGTTAGGAGGAAGAGTGCCCATTGCTTATAATCCCAGCACTTGGGAGGCTGAGGCAGGAGGGTCAGTGTGAGTTTGAGACCAGCCTAGGCTACAAATGTGAGCTCAAGGCCAGCCTGAACTGCATAGCAAAACCCTGCCTCAAAAAGACGAAGAATAAGAATAAGAGTAAGAATAAGAAGAGGAGGAGGAAGAAGGAAGAAGAAGAAGAAGAAGAAGAAGAAGAAGAAGAAGAAGAAGAAGAAGAAGAAGAAGAAGAAGAAGAAGAAGAAGAAGAAGAAGAAGAAGAAGAAGAAGAAGAAGAAGAAGAAGAAGAAGAAGAAGAAGAAGAAGAAGAAGAAGAAGAAGAAGAAGAAGAAGAAGAGCCCATTGCACTTGAATGGGGCCAGCCTGAACTATACGGCAAGACCCTGTCTCAAATAAATCATAAAAAGGTAAAAAGGCTTCTAGAAGCTACAAGATTTGGGGATGAAATTTAGGCTGTAGAAACTGTGCCTATGCTTACAACACTATTTCCTCATTTTTAGTGTTTTAGAGTGTGTTGAAGAAGGAGAAACTCAGAGGAAAGGGTGAAAAGCCATCACTTGGACAATAATGTCCTTACAAAGTCCAGAAGTGCTAAGGGATGCGATTAAGACACCCAGGATGCTACTGACTTATGCAGACACAGCTGCACAGTGCTGGATGTGTTCTCAGCTTTTCTTAAAGATGCTCCAGTCTCTGTTCTTCCCTGCTCTGCCCTGAGTTATGGAAACAGAATTCCTCAAACAAAAAAGCCAAAGGAGGGGGAAATCTGGGAAGATAGCTCAGCGGTCTAAATGCCTGCCTGTCAAGTGCAAGTTTCCCAAATTTGATCCTTGATACTGAAAACAAATGAACAAACAAAGGAGTGGTGGTGGTGGGGAGGAGGAGATAAATTCATTCCCACATAGGTCATGGTAGCATCTCAGTCTCTGGACATAAACAGAAACAGAAACAAGATCTATGTCAAACCCTTTCACAAAGCTAATACATGAAATTTGTGTGGTCCCAGCTAGAGTTGCGTATCGGGTGGATTTGAAATTTTGGGTTTTCTCAAACTAGGACACATCTTTTTCCTATCAAGGCCTGCTCCCTGCAAACAGAGCCAGCTTGAAATGAATGAACTGGAGCCATTCCTGCCGTCATCTGTCACACAGTCCGCCTGCTTTTCTGCATTTGTGCTGGAAGTTTGTAGCCTCCTGGCATACTGCAGTGGGAGGGGAATGTTGATGTTTGTAGTTCCATTCTCTTTAGGTGGTAGCCAGGCCAGGTAGTGAGTTCAAGGCCAGCCTGAACTATACGGCAAGACCCTGTCTTCAAAAACTAAAACTAAAACTAAAATAAATGAGGCTCCTAGCCCAGGGTCTCAAGTTGTGGCTCTACGACATTTTAGCCTCAGTCAACATCTAATCACACTCCTTTCTTTTCCACAGGGTCTCTCTGGGGCTGTCTCCCCACTGTAGCCAGAAAGAATTAGCCCTGACCTTCAGCCCCACAGCAGATCCGGTGTCTTGGTGGGTTGGTAGCAGCGCATGGCATTCTCTTGGCAAGGCTGGTGACCCTATGGTGAGTGCATGACCTTGGCTGGCCCAGTCAGGTTGAGGAGAAGACACACCTCATCCCTGGGGAGAAAGCTCTTCCACGGACTGGTGCGCAACCTCCAGTTCTTCCAGGAAGCTTCAGTGCGATGCTGGTGTCTGAGGGGTCTGCCTGTCCTAAGTAAAACATTGGGCCGGGATGCTTGCCGGGACATCTGGGCCGAGGGATGACCTTTTCTAACACCCTAGGCCAGAGAGCTGGTGATTAGCTGCAGCATGGTGCTCACTAATCTCTGGGGCTCGGTCTTTGATGATGGGATTTTATGTGAGTCCCCAGGGCTGCACATGGCTGATGAGACAGAGAAGGGAAGAAATTACCCAAGACAGGCAAGCTATTTTAGTTGCCAGGGACGGATGATGCAACTCAAGCTGCCTAAACAGTGAAAGGAAATCACCCACCAAGACTATGACAGTAAACTAAGAGACAAGACAACAGAGTATCAGCTGAGCTTGATGATGTCCTTCACATGCCCCGGCAACTGCTGGATCAGTACTACCTCAGTGGCTATATACTTGCAATCTTACTGGGTGGTCATGATTTTGGCCCATGTGGTTCCCACCTTGTGATTTTGGTCTATCAAATTTCCCTTGAGAGGCAGGCTTGTTGGCAACCCACTTGGGACTCCTCCTGTCTCTCAGGAGCTATTCCTATTCTTCATTCCTATTCTACATCCCTTTTCCTACTAAATTTTCCTACTCTTACAAAAATAGTAAACATGGGGCTGGCAAGATAGCTCAGTTGTCTAAAGCGCCTGCTTAGGCAAGCTTAGGCAACTGCAGGGACCAAGGTTTGATCCCCGGCACTACATGCTGTACCAGCCCCACCTCCAGGGCAGGCTGAGCCAGCTGAAATGTAAATAAATAAAGTTTAAAAAAATATAGTAAAAAATAAATACAAGCTCAGGCCAGGGGCATAGGGCAGTGGTAGAATGTGTACTTGCTTCGTGCAAAGTTTTGGGTTTTGGGCTCAGCCTCAATGTGGAAGAAAATGTACAGAGTCGAGTAAATGAAAAGTACTGGGGCTTGCAACTCAGTCCAAAGGGTCCCACAAGGTTGCCGGGCCCTGCTACAGGGATAGCTCCAGAGAGACCATGGGGCTGGCTCAAGTGAGGTGGAAACGAGCCACCTCTGCAGCTGCTCACGTCTCCTGCCCTCCCTGACAGGGCTCCTGGCTTATGCCGATCCAGCCAGTATGCTGCTATCGTGGCCACACCTGGATGTTTCCTGTCTCTGGCTCTGGTTAATGAGTAGCAGACTGGGACTGGCATGGGTTGCCCAGAGGAAAATCACTGTTTCGTTACCCAGGAGACAGGCGAGCAGGGGCTGGCCGTGTGACTCGTACAGAAAGGCTTTGCTCAGTATGTAGGCTTCTTCATGTTCCTCTCCTATTGTGCAAAGAGCAGAGAATTTTAGGTCTGGCTGATATTTCAGCCCCTGTTCCACAGCTGTTCCATGAGAAAGAAAACCTGTGTCTGATTTGATCCTCCTGCTCTTGTGAGCTTTGAATGAGACTCCATGTAGGAAAGTACTCTCTAATTAAGAGCTACCCACTACTTGGGAAGCTGAGGCAGGAGGAGTGCCATGAGTTCAAAGCTGGCCTGGGCTACATTGCAAGATGCTATTGCAACAAAGCAAAAATGTAAAGGGGTGACCAGCAATGTGGATTGTTACTATTGCTATTCTTTTTTTTTTTTTTTTTGTCTTTTTGAGACAGGGTCTCTATGCAGTTCAGGCTGGCCTTGGGCTCACTTTTGTGGCCCAGGCTGGTCTCAAACTCGCACCAATCCTCCTGCCTCAGCTTCCCAAGTGCTGGGATTACAGGTGTGCACCACTGTGCCCGGCAGTATTGCTACTCTTACTATTGCTATCTTTTCTGAATGTCTCCTGCTCCTACTCTGACAATGTTTTTTTTTTTTTTTTTTTTTTTTTTTTTTTT
>PVJA010009096.1:0-61889 GCA_004027025.1 Myocastor coypus
GAGTGCTGGGATTACAGGCATGAGCCACCACGCCCAGCTGAGGATTTAATTTTCAATACTGTAAATAAACAAAGTTAACTGGAATATAACTATAAAGGTTATGGGTTGCCCTTAATCCCTAATTGACTTTTAAAGGCTATGTAAATTTTAATTTTTGTTGATGATAATATTGATATATATGTGTTTATTAGAAAGAAAAACATAATTTTGCAGAATTTAAAGAAATTACAAATTGATCGTGATTCTAACAGTCATGTTTCTCTAATAAGGAGCTCGCGGGAACCTGTCCTGTAATTGCTTAATTCTCCGTTTTAGAGTTCCTTGTAGCTAAAGTTTCTGTTCGTATCTCCTTAGATACTTTCCTGGAAGGAGAAGTTAATTTGTAAAAATGTAGAGGCGTACTTCTCCACACGGAAGTAGAACTGCATTCTTCGTTTATTTGAGAGCTAGGTAACTTGTGTGCTGTGCCCAATTCCTGCAGTGACAGTCTAGGCTTAGACATCCAGAAGTGACTGAGAGGGGACAGAAGTACTCTTTAGTCACTTGTGCCCTAAGTGAGTGGGGCTGTGGACTGAGGGCAGGCAGGCCAGGGAGCCGGAGGGGAGAGCAGGGCTGCCGACAGGGAGGCTTCGGGTTCACCCAGCTAGAGGGACAGGTGTCCCTGCCTGGGTCTCTCCCCGTGAATGTCGAGGTCGGGATTTGGAGCAAGCACTTAACAGCTGCGTTGCTAACTTAGGCAATCAGTGTTTGCTCGCCCCGAGGTTCAGAGGCCCTGGGGCAAGCGTTCCAAGTACAGGACAGAGTTGCCTATAGGGCCGGAGGCTGCTGGCAGGGGCTTCACGGATGGCCTTGCTTGCTCTTTCTAAGGAGGACCACGAGAAAAAAATTTGCGCTGTCTTCCTTTTGTTTTCACAGGTTTTATAGCATTTTCACAGTTACCTGAGCTGGCCAAAAAGATTAAAATGTTTTTTGCCATGGCTCCTGTGGCTTCAGTGGATTATTCTACGAGCCCTCTAACCAAATTAGCAATATTACCAGATTCTTTGGCAAAGGTATTTACTACCCTCCCCACCAACATTTCCTCCTGGGATCTCTAAGTGGCCACATTTCCTCCTGGGATCTCTGAGCGGCAGGGTCTGTCCGGTCCTCCTGTGCACTAACCCTCAGCGGGGCAGGGGCTTTGCTTTCTCCCTTCGCTCCCTTCGCTCCTTTGCTTTTTTTCCTTCGCTTCCCATCCAGGGGAGCTCAGTGACTGCTTGGGTGCTTTTCTCTCCTTGCTCAGACAAAATACCCACATCCAAAATTAAGAAAGGAAAGGTTTATTCAGCTCACAGTTAGTGGAGGTTTCAGTCCATACTCAGCTGGCTCCAAGGCACAGGGGCACTTGGCAGAGGGCAGCAGTTCATGGTGGCGGCAGAAAACAGCAAGGAGCACGAGGAGGAGCAGTGGCTGTCGCAGCTGGCCAGCCTTGCCTTCTTCTCTGCCTTACGCTGTAGGCAGGCTCTCTGCCCCAGGGTGAGTGCAGCTTTCAGATCCATAGTTCCAGCATTGCCACTGGCCAGATAGCTCAGTGGACTAAAGTGACTAAAGCACCTGCTTGGGAGGCGGAAAGCAGGAGAATGGCTATGAGTCTGATCCATGAAGTGAGACCCTGTTAAAAAAAAATGCCAGCATTAGATCACGAATTAATCATAAACTCTAGAAGCCTGCATGAGACTTTGGGGAACAACTAGACACAAACCATAAAATGGCCCCATAAGAGTATAATGAAGCTGAAAACTTCCTGTCACCTAGTGATGTCATAGCTAATGCATTATTTATGAGCATGTGGTAATGTCGGTGTAGACAAACCTGTGCTGCCAGTTACTTAAAATTATAGACATACAGAACACGTAGTACATAACATGTGATATTTATTGTCTTTTTTGTCATTGTTTTAATGTGAGTGACATCCAACTATAGATTACTCTGGAAATTGGATGTTTCACTCTTAGAAAGCTAACATGTTAATTCACTTCTAAAAACTGCTGCATGTTAAGTTTTGGGTTATAAGGAACAGTTTTTTTTTTTTTTTTTTTTCAGCCAGACTTCTTTGGTAGACAATCAGATTGCTCGCTAATTTGCTATTGCTGCATCTTTATGACCTTTTGGGAGTATATCTATAGTGTGTGTGGGAAGTGGAATTTCTGTGTCATAGAAATGTATGCTTTTGGGCTGGGGAGCTAGCTCAGTGGTCTTAAGTGTCTGCCTGGCAAGCACAAGGACCGGGGTTCGATCCCCAGAACCCTGGGCACACCATGCCGCCCACCAAAACTGGGCCTAGTGGTGCACACTTGTAATCCCAGTGCTGGGAGGCTGAGGCAGGGGGAGGCTGAGGCAGGAGGAGGGTCACTATGGGTCTTAGCTGTATAGTGAGACTGTATAGAATAGACAGATAAATAAATAAATGAATGATTTAAAAAAAGAAATGTATGCTTTTAACTTAATCCTTGGAGATTATAGTGTAGTAGCTGTACAGAAATACAAACACTCCCTTCTCAAAAAAGAAAAAAATTAAGTCCTTCCCTTTGTAAAAATCAATTATAACTTTGTTTAATTTTCTGCCTTTAGTTTTTATTTTGAGAATTTAAATACATACGCTGCCCTCCTCTGATCTTGCGTGGTAGACTCAGTGTCTGGGTGCTGGTGTGCGTGTGTGCTGGCAGGCTCTGCTCCCGTGGCCTCAGCAAGGGTGCTTCTCTTAGGGTGCTTCTGAGCCGCGTCGTGGGGACTGGTTGGTGCGCCAGATGCCTGAGATGCTACTGCATTTCTTTGATTTTTTTTTTTTTTTTTTTAGGAGTTATTTGGGAACAAAATTTTTTTCCCCCAGAATGATATCATAAAGTGGCTGAGTATCCACGTCTGTACCCATGTCATTATGAAGGAGCTTTGCGGAAACCTCTTCTTTCTTCTCTGTGGATTCAATGAGAGAAACTTAAACATGGTATGCATGTCAACAGAGTCTCAGTGACTCTTCTCTCATTGCTGGGACAAATCCTGGACAGCCAAAAGGAAGGAAAGGTTTATTTAGCTCACAGTTATTGGAGGTTTCAGTCCATACTCAGCTGGCTCTAAGGCAGAGGGACGCACGGCACAGAACAACCTTTCATAGTGGTGGCAAAGAGCAGAGAGAAAATGGGAGGAGTAGCAGCAACAATGGCTATGGAGAGAGTCTCTCTGTCTGTCTGTCTGTCTGTCTGTCTGTCTGTCTGTCTGTCGTTACATTCAGGCTCTCCGTCCCAGGCCGGGTGTAGCGCTCACACCCACAATCCCAGTAGTGCTCAGACCCATAATCACAGCCTAATCTCAAGCTCTGGAGAAGTACCTCAATGACGGCCTGAGACTTTGGCAGGACAAATGCACACAGCCATAACAGACAGTAGGAGTTAATTCAGACTTCTGGGGGCTTGTGCTGTGAATTTGCCTATCTGTGTCAGATGGTGTGAGAGACACAGATGAGTTCACCTAAACTCTAGCGGGTCTTTCATGGGAGAGACACAGGAATTGGCCTGTGAGAGCCTGAGGTACCATCTGCTGCTGTCCTGGCCAGCTTTTGTCAGGGTCCTACATCAGACACACCTACAGAGACTACTGAACAAGGATTTCCACCACAATTTAAGTCATAGCACTTATATTTCTTCTAGCAATTTGTTTCCTTAAGAATTCTGTATGTTTAAATTTGAAGTGATTATATATACACATCTATATGGCACACATATACGTATGTGTGTATTTCCATTTATTAATAAAAAAAACCTAAAGCATTAGCTATCAATACTCTGGCGTTTCTAGATTCATTTGTCATTTGCATTGTTGCATTTTGAAAATAGGCTTTAAAATTTGGGAATGAAAGTCCTAGGCAATTTTTAAAATATTCTTAATTTTTTTCTGATGATCAAGATAAGATATGATTATTAAACTTAAAAATTCAGGAAAATATGAAAAGTACAATGCAAATGACCTACGTAACCCAACCTGTAGAACTCCATGCTTATCCCGTTTTTGCATTTGCTTCATAAATGCTCTGTATGTAGTTATTCCTATTTTAATAGGACATCTTTGTAGTCAAAGGTCTTTTTTCAACCTGATCTTGTGTACTTGAGATTATAGCTTTGAAGGACAAAAGTGCTATTTTCATCTTTTAATGTACTGTGTTTATTCTGCAGTCTAGAGTGGATGTGTACACAACACACTGTCCCGCTGGGACTTCTGTGCAGGACGCGTTACACTGGAGCCAGGTAGGTGTTCTGGGAGTGTGTCTGGGAAGAGGGGAAATCAGAGGTGGGAAAATGTGTTGTGCTCCTTGAAACAGCTCTTTGTAAACCCTTCCCACACAGAAAGATGATCTGCTCGCAGGTCTGCCATGTTTTCCTTCCCTAGTGCCCTTGTCCTTGGCCGAGAATTGCTCCATGGCCCTCTGGACATAGGAACTGCTATTGCAATGCTACAAACCAGAGCTGAGCCAGCTATGGAGCCAGGGTTTGGATTATTTCATCACATCAGTAATATGTGTTCCAGAACATTTAGATCTTACATATCCACTCAAAGAGAAAACTCTTTTACTTTAAGGAAAATAAAAAGTAATAAAGAAATATTAGAAATAATACAGAATTTAAAAAATGTGATAGGAATTCAATGATGGTTGTAATATTGCATTTTTGTCTTCAAAGTAATTCTTCAAATAATCAGATATAAGCATGAAAAATCAGTCAAAAATTATAAAAATGGGCCAGACATTTTACTGTTTGTCTTCTCGATCCACCCGCCCCCCCACCCACGTATTTTCCCCTTCCTTCCTTCTTCTCTCCTCTCCCTTATCCCGGTTGTCCCTTCCTAGTTAGCGGTTTTTCCCTTTCACGTTGTCTGCTGTACCTTTTCCATTTTATTGACTCAGTTTCTTACACTAGAGAGACAATGCGGTGTTTACACATATGGGTCTGTCAGCCTTTGGGACAAGCTAAGGCCATTGCTTGGCCAGTTTGCTTTCTGTGGAAGCCTGAGAGAATGTTTTTTCTCTGGGTGACTCTCCTTAGACACGCTTTACTTTATGTATCCCTTTCCTCTGAGGTCCCATGATCTCTTTGACCAGAAAATTTGGGACACCACTGAGTTATAGGTTGTTACAGCACAGGTTCTCTAATGTCCTGAGTCCTTACTGACCTTGAAGGGCTAGGGCCAAAATACTGATTATCCTCGTAGCCCTTCTTTTTCTCCAATTTTTGGTCTTCAAACTTACATTCTCAACCCTCCAACAGAGAAGCTTTGTGATACTATTACTCTATAACATACGTAATGGAGCTTAACATCCCAGGCTTTTTGAATAGCAAACATCTTTGACTTAGCTTGAAATTTATGTAGTCCTTTTTATTCTTGAGGACCTATATTTTTAAAACTCTGCCTAGAAGAATTTTCTCCCTCACCAGATTTGGGAGGGTCATATCTGAACCCCCCTGAGGCTTTCGTCTCTTCTCTCAGTTTTCCCTGGAGGACTGGCCAGAGGCCGAATGGCATCGGACACTTAACCAACACGAGCCCCTCTCAAACTCCTCTAAGGAGCCAGGACCTGCCTGGAGGCTCTTAGCTCACTGAAGCCACCAGATGGGTACGTGTCAGATGCCCAAGCGTTACACACCCAGGTTGCTCCAGCCTGGAAGAGGATGTGGAGCGCCAGTCTCTTGGGACACGTTGGCAGTGCCCAGCCCTTGGGCTGCCACTCTCCTCGGTCATATTTCAGTTCCTTGTATTCTTCCTGTACTGTAGCAGAGAAATTCCCATACATTTCTGAGAACCAGTACCTGCCTACCTAGTGGAAATGTCTCTCACCTTTAGAGAGAGTGCTCCCAGAGATGCAGAGGGGGTAAGCAAGCTGGGTTGAGGGCACATGCTGAGCTAGTCACCAGCTTCATGACCCCCGCCACTCACACACAGTAGGCCACGTGCACACAGTAGGTCACGTGCAGTCTCTGCCAAGTGCAGCAGCTGCAGGCCTGCTGGCAGAGCCCTGGAGCAGGTGCAAAGCACTGCCCTCTGAACTGAAATCTAATACAGAACGGCATTACTTCATCCTGTGTGCCTCAGACCCAGTAGAACTGACTTTGTGGGCTGGTGGCCTCTGTTCTTGTGCCAGCCCTTCATTCAAGCAGCTGGCCAGTGTCAGAAGCCTCAGACTGAAGGCCAGAGCGCTGTTCTCCTGAGCTACTGCAAACTTGAGGCTTTGGGGTTAACTGTACTGGAATGTGCCTTGTGGGCACTGCCCAAGCCCAGCTGGCTGCAGGAGAGAACCTGTCCTTTGCTCTTGTGCCACCCCTTTGTCAATATAGGAGCTGCCTTATGCAGCAGGTCCCCAGAGTCCCTCCTGGCTGTGCTCCTCCCCCTGGGGGTGGGGTGGGGGCAGTGAACAGAGATCTCTGTTCTGGTGGTGGAGCCCCGAGGGAATGCCTTTTCCACTCAGGATTATTATGGCAATGATTTATAAACATTTGGGAATTTTCAGTGACAACTAGAAAAAAAGCAGTGCGTTCACTCATAGGCTCTGTAAGTCCGTATCCTGTTAAATATACCAAGGGTATTTAGTATCTGTCGTTTTGCAGGGGTGAAAGCCTACGCTAGGTGTTGGTCCAGCAGCAGTTACCTTTGGTGCAGGACCCACTCAGCCTTTTAGTGCCTCAAGCAGAATGTTATGTAATCGTCAGGTCGCAAGCTTCTTCACGTCTCCGCCAGGCGCCACCACCTGGCCAGAGCTTGCAGTTTCCCATTCGTGTGGCTAGCCAGTTTGGCGGTTTAACTCCTGACATATTTTTAACTCGGAGACGTAGTGAAACTATGAATTTGTATTACTTTAAATTTCAAGAAGAAATGACTTGTGTTGATATCACAGTTTTCAAATATGCATAAATTAAAATAAAAATTGTATATATACTGTCATTTCATAGTTCTAGTATCCCAACTAAAATTATACTGGCATACACTATGTTTAGGGATTATAGTGCTATTGGTCTCCAGAAAGAAGTGATAAATCAATGAACTGAATAATAATAGAGAAGCTATATACATGCAAATATTGTATCCTGCATCTCAACCATAGAAATCCATTGTCAGGAACCTGTCATTGGATAGTTTCATCATTATGCATACATGACAGAGTATACCTGCACAGCTGCGTAACTCAGTGATGTAATCTCACTGGATCACTCTACTATGTGCCACCCAGTGCAGTCTGCAATGTCCCTTTTGTGACACATGATCCTGTATGTGTGTGTAGCTCCAAGTAAAATCATGAACTTGTTGAAAAAGATGGGGATTTTAGTGGAGCATATCCATGCAGTTAAGGTTGGTCTGCCAGGGGCAACTATGGAGGCGCTCAGGCAGTCCAAAGTGCATGTGTTGCTGTCCCTTGTGTCATGTAGTAGGGCTTCTTCAGTCACGGTGGGACTCGAGTCATAGAATAAAGAAAACCAGAACAATTCGTTTTACCTCAATAAGGATTCGGAAAGGAAGAGGCTGTTGGGATTTTAGTGTAAAATTGCCATCTATGGTTGTAGCTCACTAACTCTAGTAACTTAGGATGTTATTTCAGTCTTCAGTGTCAGATAACGTTTTTCTTATTCACCTTCCTTTCAGCTTGCTAGATACCAAAGGTTTCAAGCCTTTGACTGGGGAAGTACTGCGAAGAATTACTTTCATTACAACCAGGTAAAGTTTTCATTCTTGTTATTACAATGGGTCCTGAGAACTCATCCAGGCAGTGGCTGGCTTATGCGGGCACCAGCTGGGCTCATGTGCTGGGCAAGGTTGGCTAGATAGTGTTTGTTTTCCCTCCGTCAATCCAGAATGACCCGGCTCTACATTCTGGGTTTAGGCTAGGCATCTACTCTTTGTCCTTTTCCTGGCTGTAGGAGCAACTCACCACTGGGCTGCGCTGCCCAGAGCGGTGTAAGTACGCCCTGGTCTAACTCACCACTGGGGTGCGCTGCCCAGAACGGTGTTACTTTGCTTTTGCCTCTTTTGCTCCCTGCGAGTTCATGTCCTGAGTGAACTAAGCTGCAATATTTTACATGTATTTTTCTTATTCTGTACAATGTCCCTGTGCTGGAGATGTGGTTATCTCTGATTTAAAGATGAAAAGCTGAGTGTTAGAGAATTTCCATGCCTTGTCTTGCTCCAAGAAGGAGCAGGGAGGAAGGTTTTGCTCTGCAGCCCCTCCAGATTCCGTGGCTCCCTCCAGTATCTGCTCCCCAGTGACAGCAGCGGCTTCGTCGTTGTGTAGTAGTCATTAAAGTGCCAGGGTGGAGTAGCAACCCCATAGTTCAAATTCTTTCGTTGTGGGTTGGAATATTTTTTGCTGTGCTAAAGGCAACCTGAAAAGTATCCTGAAACAGGTTGCTAAAACTGAGTCTCATGCTCAGGTCAGACTTCCTTGATAGTGGTTTTTTTTTTTTTTTTTTTTTTTTTTTTTGAGATTGTATGCAGTGTGACTTTGAAAAATCGTCACAGTGCTTTGTGGATCTCTGTCTGCATGCAGAGTTACCCACCCATGTACAATGTGAGAGACATGCCCGTGCCCATGGCGCTGTGGAGCGGCGACCACGACTGGCTCGCTGATGCCAGCGACATCAGCATCTTACTGACTCAGATCCCCAAGCTGGTGTACCACAAGCGCATTCCTGAGTGGAATCACCTCGACTTCATCTGGGGCTTGGACGCCCCCTGGCGGATGTACAATGAAATCGTTGATCTGATGAGGAAATATCCATGAAACGACAATCTCCGACCTCTGCCAGCCAGCCGCGTGAAGGTGTTCGCTGGCTTTCTGAAGAACATCTTCCTTTGCCAGATCTGTTATATTTTTATACATAAGGAAAATTATGACTTTGAAGATGCCCAGTTCTCCATAGTTCGGATTCAAAACACGTTAGCTATCTTTTTCCTACTTCTGGCAGAATATGAAGCTAGTGTCACTGCCAGTGCATTATCTTTTTAAATCTTAAATAAGACCATCGACATGTGAAAAGATCTCTGAAACTTCTGTTTCTCCTTACAGTTTAAAACACTCTATTATCTTTTTACTCCTCCCCAGGATAAACTAATACATGTATTGGAAATTTGATACTCTGTTGATTATTGGAAAAGCATCTGTTGCCGACTTCAGCACAGTATAACAAAAAGCACTGAGTTGTCATCTTTTCTTAAAGGACTCCCTGGCCTAATTGTCTTGGATTTAGAGACCTAAATAAAGCCTTGTGGCATTTTTGTATAGTAGATAGTCAAGTTCAGTTCTGTCCTTACTGTGACAGTAGTGAAGACTCCATAATGAATTTTATCAGACCATAATAATGAGTGTTTAGCAAATGTTTGAGGGGCAAGCAAAGGAGCTTGCTAGGGTCTTCGAAAGCAGGCGGTGCTGATGTAAAAGGCCCGTGTCATAGATAACTGGAAGGCTGATACATCAAATTGTCTACGTTTATTAACTCTAGATTGCATGGCAGGCTGTAATTTTACTTGTCTGAGGCAAAAAGTATGGTGGAGAGATGGTAAGGAATTCTGAGCCAGCTGCTGTCACTCAGGGATGATGTCCTTGTGAAGCCACAGCCCTGTGGTCCCCCATGAGGTGTTCAAGCTCATTTTCACTTATGTAAACTGTGACTAGGATTGTTTTCAGATTAAAGTTCAGCTCAGGAGTTCATTTTACATTTTAGTTTAATCTTCGCTATATTTCACAGCCCTGCTTTGCACCCCTATATCAGGAAGCCCTCATTTCCCCGCCTTTCTTGTGGCATTGTTTCCTTACAGTACTGTCACATGGACAGAATGGTAATGGATATGTCTTTCTGATATAATTACTTCTGCTGCAGTAGCAATACTTGGCATTGGTCATATGCAGGTAGAATAATACTACCTGTAGAATGAAAAGATTTTGTGTAAACTTCTCAATAAAAGATTTATCAGACTTAAGAACTGTGTGTGTTCTGCTTGGAACGTGCTCATTTTACTTTTACTTTTTTCTTCTCACAGGGCTCATGTTTTCTTATCTCCTCCTCCTTGTGAATCTCTCTGACACTGGCTGTGAAAGTTTGTTCTCCTAGAGGAGCAGGAAAAGGCTCTGAGCCCAGAGAGGTCTCGAGGATAGTTGGGAACTCAGGCTGAGATGCGCCCTGCTGGGCTCTGTGAGTGAAGTGGTGAGTGGGGATTAGACAGTGGGGCAGAGGCTGACCACAGGGGGCCACAGCGCTGAGGAAATGGGCAGAGGAGGGGCCGATGGCCCCAGAGATAGTGCATGCCATGTGGACCCCCAGTGGCAGGTTTGAGGCCCCGTGCATCCTCACTACTATGTGAACTCGAGGGCAGACTATACGTCATTAATCATCTCTGCATACTCAGAGTCTAACTATGTGTGGATTATAAACTGTGAAACAGTGGACTCTTTCACGGAGTGAAATTAAAGTCCAAACATGAGTAATATCTGGGAGGGGCTTGATAGAGAATTGGTGTGATTTTCCCGTAGCAATGTAGACGTGAGGGTGTTCCCACATACAGGGTGTACCCACGACCAGGTGGATGTGGGCTCCTTCTGGTCAGGTGTTCCTCCGCGGAGCTATCTTTTTGCCTTTGACTACGGCAAGCTGACTGGACCAGGCAGCTGTGGGTTCCTCCTGTGCAGGGCTGATGAGAAGTGAAAGGAGGGCAGTGAGCAGGTCTTTCTGTTTGTCGTTCTCTCCGAGAGTGGGAACAATTCCCAGAGAATGAATTCGGGGCCATGGGAGCGTTGGCTGCTCTTTCTCCACCTGTTGCCGCCGGAGCCCCCAGAGAAGCTTGTAAGCTTGTGATTGGCTAAGTTCTTGCTCACAGCTCCACGCAACTACCTGTTGGATGGGCAGCGGGAAAGGAGCAGCCTTGCGTTTCGTGCATGCCCAGTCCAAAGTCCTTGGCTTTCTTCTAACTACAATCTTTTCAGCACCCAACATCTCCTCTGCCCGCTCTTTGCAGATCCCAGCTTTACCGGAGCTTCCTTTCTGGCCAAACTCGAAATGTTTTCAGTCATTGTGCTGGGCTCTCAATACCCAAGCCACAGCTTGAGTGTTTAACTACCTTGAAATTTCCACTACCAGATTAATCAGACCACTGACACAGTCACCTGCAAGGTCTCTGGACATGAGCAAAACGCACCTGAATTTTCTGTCATAAAGTAACACATGGGGCTCAGAGTCCAGCTAGCCCTGGGGTCCTTCCCTCCGCAAATCTCTTGAAGCTGGCCTGCTCCAGTTGCACAGTGTGGACGTCTTATTTTTCTGCTCTCACCATAGTCTCCTGTCAAGCTCCATTCACAGCCTTCCGGAGATGCTTTTCCAGTCAGCATTTCCAATCCTTTCTAAACTCCTGAAAGCCAGTGTAAAAGGCTTTGGAACCACATAGTCACGAAGCCTCCCAGCCTGGACCTTATTCTTGGCACTAAAATCTGTCCAGCTACTTTCCTTAACCCTGAGGTGCAGTACCTGGCATCAGAAAATCTAAGGAGGACAGGTTTATTTGGACTCATGCTTTTTAGATGTTTGAATCCATCCAACCCTGGTTGGCTCTAAGGCAGGTGGCATGGCAGAACACTGCTCATAGCAGGAAGCATAAAGGGGGGTGGAGGGGAAGAGAAGGAAAAACAGAACCTTCCCAGACACGCCCCCAGAGACCACCCGGATGAACCAGGCTTCACCAGCTGTTATGGTTTGTATTTAGTTGTCCCTAAAGCCTCATGTAAATCATGGAGCTGTCAAGCATGGCTTGAGGGGCGAGTGAGAGGACCAGGGCGGGGCTTGAGGAGCGGGAACGGTGAGGTGTGCACCTTAAACTGACAGCATGCACCTCCCCTGCCCCAGGCCTAGTGGAGCAGATCATCTTGGAAACAGCCGCACAGTGCCTCGAGGTCTTGCTATGTAATTGGGGTTGCTTTAAACTTTGAAACCTCCAGTAACTGAGCTAAGTAAACCTTTCCTTCCCTAAGCTTGTGTGTCAGGTATTTGTCCCAGCAACAAAAGAAGAGTAACTAAGATAGAATTTGGTACCAGAGGAGTGGGCTCATTGCTGCGGCTATGCCTGACCATATGGATTACAAGCTTTTGGGAGCGGCTTATGGGAAGAGATAGGAAAGGTTCAGAGATATTGCCTACAAACAAAATGCTGGAACACCTTAACACATTCGGTGACAACTGGCCAGAGGTTCCTGCTCTGTTCTTCTCATCTGGCACTGGTACATCTTCTGTTGAGCAGAACGTAAACATTTCTGAGAATCCCTAGCCTAATATTTATACAAGTCCGCCACCGTGGAACCCTTCCTAAGACTGAGGTTTTAGAGGGGAAAGAGAAGGGTTACGTGATGAATCAGAATTAAGGATGGAAAAATAAAATCATATTTCTTCTTGCCGCCAGAGGGCACTCTTGGCTTTGCGTGCAAATCTTCCCAATGGTCTAGTATCCTCCCCTGCACCAGAAAAATCACCTTTTATTGAATTTTATTCATCTCTGCTCTTACTTGGTTCTTTTTTTTGTGATTATTTTTTTGTTATTATTGTTTTGTTTTGCTTTTCTGTATTTAGGACAGGTCTGCAGGGTCTCACTACGTAGATCAGACTTGCAGTGATTCTCCTGTTTTCAGTCTCCCAAGCTCTAGAATTCCAGGCTGAAGCCACCGTGCTCAGTCTCCGTTGCCACCTCAGTGCGCCCCGCAGGCTGGGCCGGTTCGGCATGCCTGGGATCTAACCTTGGCTGCTGCGCTCTGCCTCAGCAGGCACTTTAGTCTGCTGAGGTGATTAATTTTTCATTAGTGCAAGTTTTCAGTACATGACGATTACATTTTTGGGATATGAGTCGGCCCACATATACTGCACATCCGCACTCCTTTTTCTTCTTCCCCTTGCTGCTCCCTGGTCCCTCCAACGCTTGAGGAGTTCTCTGGGCTTTCCTCTGGGAAAGAAGAGAATTTTCAGTTTAATGAGCCGGCTGGGAATTTGATTCTAGGTAAGGCCAGCTCTGGCTGTGGTCCTTTCAATTCAGGCTTATAATTAATTCTGCCTAATGAATGACGTTTGAAAAATATTCTCAAGGAATAGCTAACCATAGATGTGACACAAATACAAGAATTTTCCAAATAGGTAAATGAATAATCAAAACTTTGGACACGGCTGGTGCGTGGGAGTAATGGAGAGTGTTCACCGAGGCTTCACCTTGATTCTGCATCAAAAGTTCATGCACTGATCTAGGGCCAGCCAGATATCTCCGTGAATTATTGCCTGCTTGGGCAGACGCAGGGACAGAGTTTCGATCCTCAGTGTGCTTTGTGACTGAGACTGGACGTGGCGGTGTGCACCTGCAATCCCAGCACGTGGGAGGCTGAAAACAGGAGGATCGCTACAAATCTGATCTGTGTAGTGAGACCCTGTACTAAATACATTAAAAAAAGCAAAGTTAGCAGCACCGTCTCCAAATACGAGGATTATTTTCTATATGTGGCTATTCAAGGTGTTGATGTGTTAAATATAAACATTTAAAATATTCTACAATTGAATCTCCTGCCATTTTTTTTATGCATGGAGAAACTTTTTGAAAATACAAATGATCTCTTGTGGTGATAGGTAACAATGGGTTAGTAATCATTCTGATAGAAATTGCCAGTTATTCATATATACATATATATGTATATATATATATATAACATAATGTTATATTAATATATATTATGTACAGAGATCAAGTCCCATTTTGAATTAAGAGGTAAAATTATCTCTGCTGAGATGTCTTAGTATTCATAAAAACAAATTTTCATTTCCATTTTCATTGTGCTATCTGTATTTTTACATCCTTCCCGTAAGATTTTGATCACCGTAACAACCCTTTTGAAAGTAGCTGAGTATCACTGTCCTCCGCTTATGGTATGTCACTTACTGGAGGAGATTGCCTTGCTTGGGGGCGGTGCTCACCGGGTGTGCTGAACGCTTTAGAGAGGTGCAGGAGAGCTCCAGCTGGATCGGTGGGGGACCAACCCGCGTGTGATGTAGATAGAGCCAAAATACAAAGTGCTTAGAATTAAAGTACGCACAGCAATCTAGGTCTCTAGGAACACCAAGTGAATGTCGTAGGGGAGGGTATAGCTCTTGTATTCTTGATCAATATTTACTGTTGCTGCGTGGCTACTTAATGTTTTCTAATTTTGTGTAAATGGACACATAAAAGCAGCTTCTATATCCCCTGCTAACATCAGACACTTCCTGGAGGGAGGGATTTTTTATCATGCAGTAGGCACTGCCCAGGTGCCACTCAACTGGACTGTAAGTTATTGGGTTTTTTTGTTGTTGTTTGTTTTTTGTTTGTTCTTTTTTTTTTGAGCAGAATAGATTTATTAAGAGAAAGAAAGCTTCTGTCTGGGAAGAGGGACAGAAGGGGACCCGAGGAGGTTGCCCCTAAGTTACTGTTTAATCCTTGCTAATCTTGACTTTTTAAAGATTAGAGCTTTAATCACGAGTTCTTAAAATGCAGTGTTAGACTCTGATTTCTGAGTTTGCTCCACTTCCGCAAGTCTTCTGCACTACATGGCACTGCATATCTCTGATGTCCAGGAAGAGCTGTTTCAGATCACTGCCAAGAGCCTAGCTTTATTTTAGGAAAAAAGTCATAGAAGTGGCTTCAGGAGAGATATGATATGATTGAGCTAGGGACAGGATTTACTGTCCTTTGGTAGGTTACTACTAAATAATTTCAAGAATATATTGAATATGCACATGCTTGTAACCTCAGAGAAAATATTTGACTCTTGTAGAAACCAGGAAAGAGAGGATTCCTGTCCTCTAACCCTGTCAGAGATCAAGGTAAGGTAAAAATGATATATAAGGAGCCACGGCAACTGGAGAGATACAGGAAATAGTGTGGCCAAAGTACTAATATTCTACAAAGTCAGAAACCGTCCCCCCACTTAGTAGAGCTAGCTAGACCAAGAAAACCACACATACTAGATTATGGGAGTGGGGAGGAAAAATCTATCTTTGGTCTCACTTTAGAGTCAATATCTTTTAAAAGGACACTTAGTCCTTTTCTGCGCACTTATTATGTATAAGATACAGTGTTTGGAACTGCAGATGTGGGTCACTGCCGTGGGCTCAAAATATGCAGAGCCTGGGTTCCATCTCTTGCATTAAAGAACAAGTTAACATTTGGCACGACAGGAAAATGCTCTAGAAGCTACACCTTTAATCTTTTTTTTGTGTGTGTGGGACCAGGGTTCAAACTCACAACCTTGCACTTGCCAGGCAGGCACTTGTGCCATAGAGCTATCTCCCCAGCCCCTACACCTTTGATCTTAAAGAAACTACTCACCTGGGAAGCTATTAGGTTTTTGTAGAGGTGTGATCTTGCCAAATTCATTTAGCGGCTCTGCTGTAGTCACTGTGTAGGATTCCATTTCATTCTGGTCAATTCAGCTTTGGCTGATTTTATCTATGATATATTGTGACTACATTTCAGCAACCTTCATGACAGAGAGACATTACTGAAAAGATCCTCCCTGTCAGTTTCCCTAAGAAGGAAGCAAACTTCTGCGCTGTGGGCCTCCTAAGCCAGGACATCTGAGAAGCTGCCTGCTCTTCTTCAGAGCCTGTGAGGCCAGGGCTCTGGTGGGGGCTGGGAAAAGCAGGCCGAAGCCTGACTTCCAGTCAAGCTTCACAGAGTTTGAGGTCATTAGCAGGATCAAAGGACAGAACCTCCAAAGCAGTGCAAGAGCAGTTTTGTCCATCTGGGGGCTCAGAGTAGCAGTCCTGACAGCAGCGAGCACAGCAGCGGAGTCCAAGTGGCTCCCACCTGCCAGTGCCAGCCACTCACACAGCTCTGCAAGAGAACCCAAACACCCACGACTCTGGCCAGAGAAAGGGCACTGTGGACGTGAAAGGAAGTGGAGCCTACCTTCACTTTGAGAGGCTTCATCTGAATGACATTTATTAAGAAAGTACATTTGTAATTCTAAGGAATCTCAGGGTCTCCTCAGAGCTCCCTGAGGGGCACAAGATCCTTTCTGTCCTCTGAGACACTGTATGTAGCAAGGCAGACATTCTTGCCTACCAGAAAGGAGAAAGAAGAAAGTTCATCAGCTGCCCTAAAAGTGAAATGGAAACAGCCCTGGGTTGGGGAGGACAGAAAGGCAGAGGGAGCTTATCCTTGTCTCGTGGGAAGGAATCACCCAGTAAAGAGGCTGGGGGCTGCGGGGTACCTGTTGTTTGCTTCTATGTAGACACTAGAGCTACATTAGAAGTCTACCTCCTCTCCTTCACACTGGCTGCCAAGGAGACCAAGGTTGCTTACGGCCCTTCAGATCGTGAACGGCAACTACACAGGCAGGACAATACTCTCATGGTGCGCTGGAGTTTAAAAAGAAAGGTGCTGTAATGCCAAGATCTATGATCTGTGAAGTGATGGCGAACCTTCCAGAGCTTTCAGTGATAACAAACAGTCCACTGCAGCCCTCGTGCAGAAGGTTTGCCACCGCTGTTCTAGGGATCTCAAGGGTGGGTGTCCAAAGCATATCCAAATGCCATCAGTGGTAGCTCTGGGACACAAAGTGGGAGGCTCTGAGTTATGAATCTGCCCACCATGCTGTGCATATCACGTATATTTTGTGAATTGGCCTGTAGCATATAGGTCCTGAATATTGTTGTATTTTAAGGCTATGTGTCAGCCCATGTTTTTATAGTACTTATTCTTCATAATAGATGGCTTTATATCTTTTAGTTCTCATGACGTAACCTTATTTGATTTTTAAGTTCACTGATCTCAATTATTCTTTAAGTAAAATGTGAAGTACAAATTTAAAATAATATGCTTATAAGTACTGCAGTTTTACTGCCATAAATCCACAATAAGAAGAAGAACGTGTGCTTCTCACCAGCCAGGGAACACAGCTCTTGAGGATTCGATGAAATCCTTTGATAAAAACGCTTGGCTAATGCTAGGCCTCAGATGATGGGCATTTTATTTTCCCATTAAATGCTCACAACAGGCAGGGGAAGAAGATTATTACTGTTGCTTTCTTTTGGGTGCTTGAGAAAATGTAAATCCCAGGGAGTGCAGGTTCAGCTCAGGCTCAGATACAAAGGGCAGGAGCTGGAATCCAGATTAGTCCCTGGCTTCACGGTTATTGTCCACAACTTAAAAGAATAAAATACAAAAAGTATTCGTGCATGTTTGCAGCCCGTAGCGTGCATTTCTTGTGCAGAGCTGCTGCACATCCGCGCCTTGATTCCTTTTCCGGCCCTACCCGCTTCCATCTCGTGAGTCTCTCCCATCTGAGAAAGCCTTGCCTCCTACTTCCCATTACCTGGCTCTCGTTGTGCTGTTTAGTTACAATGTGGCCTGTTAAGCTTGCGTGTCCTGCGACATTCTGGTCTCAGTAGGAATTACTCAAGCCAATCTTTGCTCCTGACAGACCTTCTAAGGATCTCTTTTGCTGTGTGAGTCGACCACCTGGGTTAAAGGCAGAGTTTCTGGTGTGGTTTTGTTTGTTTTTGTTTTTAATGTCTACCCGGAAGTCTCTCCAGAGCTTCCTTAATACAGATTTTTCTCGTGTTCCTTACCTGGTCCAATCACCGAGGTTTGGTGGCCAAGAAGCAGCGGGGTGAGCGGGCGCTGCTGCCTGGGTCCTGCCGTTTTGCGGAGATGAGGGACGGAGCGGGGAAAGAGGACCCGGGCTGCAGCCTAGCGGAGAGCAGGAAGCGGGCTGGGCCCCTTCCCAGCTGGGGGGCTCGGGGACCTCCCCCGGCAAGCGCGAGCAGTGGGCCGGTTCGGTCCTCTCTGCGCATCGCGTCCGTGCCGACCTCGGGCTTGAAACCCAGCGCTTCCCTCGAAAGCGCCGCGTGCACCCGCGCCCACGCGCGGCCCCTGAGCCTCGGCGAGCCGGCCAGCAGCTGCCCCGGCCCCGACCGCCCGCCCGGCCGCCCGGCCCGCAGGACTTAAGGGCGGTCCCACTCAGGCCGCAGGCCGGCTCCCGCTGCGGGCGAGCCCTTCCGGGCGCGGCGGCAGGCTCGGCGCCTCACGGTCTTCAGCGCGAGCTGTGCCTGCGTCTGGGGCAGAGCACTGGGAAGAAGCCAGGGGCGTCTTCCCCGAGAGCTGCGAGCGTGACTTTGGGAGCGAAGATGATGCCAGCAGACCGCGTTTTCCAAACTCGTGACAGCTCTCCGCGTACATCTGTACGGCTGCATCGCGTAAACCGCGAGCCTACCTCGGCGAGCGCTCGGGAGGCGTATGGACGTCCCCGGCCACGCGCCTGGGTCGGCTTCGGCCCTCGATGCGTATATTTTATAGCTGGTAAGCCCAGCTCCTTGGGTTACGTCTTTTTTTTTTTTTTTTTTTTTTTGTCTTTTTGAGACAGGGTCTCCCTATGCAGTTCAGGCTGGCTTTGAGCTCACTTTAGCAGCCTAGGCTGGTCTCGAACTCGCACCGATCCTCCTGCCTCAACCTCCCGAATGCTGGGATCACAGGCTTGCGCCACCACGCCCGGCGGGTTGCGCCTTTTAAGTTTCCTGCACCCGGGGAGGCGTGCGGAGCCCTCCTGACGTCACCAGGGCGGGGCCTAGAGCAGCCTGAAAAGTGCGGCGGCGAACCGGGGCCCACGCTGCGCTCGGCTTCACCATGCGCTCCCACAACTGCTCGGGGTTCCAGGTTGCGTGCAGCTCGGGCCAGCGGCTCCTGCAGCCCCTCTGGGACCGCATGAGGACGTCGGAGTCGTTCTTCCAGTCGCCCCTCTTTCCGGCTTTCTTCGCGATCGCCACCTACCTGGGCTTCTGCCTGCCTTTCGTGGCTGCGGACTTCTTGTGTCCCCGGGTGCCTGCGCTGCGACGCTACAAGATCCATCCGGACTTTTCGCCGTCCGCCCAGCAGCTGCTGCCCTGCCTGAGGCAGACGCTGTTCCAGCACTTGGCGTTCGTGTTCCCGATGACGCTGCTGCACTGGGCCCGCAGCCCCGCGCTGCTGCCGCCCGAAGCCCCCGAGCTGCCGCAGCTCCTGCGCGATGTCCTGCTCTGCCTGCTGCTCTTCGACGCTGAGTTCTTCGCGTGGCATGTGCTGCATCACAAGGTGCCCTGGCTGTACCGCACCTTCCACAAGCTGCACCACCAGAACGCGACGCCGTTCGCGCTGGCCACCCAGTACATGAGCGCCTGGGAGCTGTTTTTCTTGGGCTTCTTTGACGTGATGAATATCACGCTACTCGGGTGCCACCCGCTCACTGTCCTGACTTTCCACCTGGTCAACATCTGGCTGTCGGTGGAGGACCACTCAGGCTACGACTTCCCGTGGTCCACGCACAGACTGGTGCCTTGCGGGTGGTACGGGGGCGTGGCTCACCACGACCTGCACCATTCCCAGTTTAACTGCAACTTTGCTCCCTACTTTACACACTGGGACAGAATGCTGGGCACCCTGCGGCCTGCACCCCTCCTGGCACGGGCTAGCCGTGGTGCTGGGTGCGCTTCGGACTCCACACTTCTGTGCACTTCGCACTGAGTCAGAAGAAACACTCGTGAGAGCCGTGCCTTGCCTTTTCTTGTTTTCTCATACCGGTATTTATGAGCTGATGAAAACTGAGAGATAAGATCTGATGTTTTGTTGCAACCAGACTAATTCCTACCGTGCATGTATGTCCCCGCCGTTGTGTTCTTGGTGTCAAGCTCTAGCTCACTTCAATAGCCTTGAGTCGGGGATGTAAATTAGCCATCCAGCGATAGTATATTTAAATCATCTCTAAAAGGATTTGAGGACAAAGGCTCTCCTGTGTTTTGCGAGTGTCCTCAACCAGGGCTAATGGAGCAAAAAGAGGGTGACTTCAGGGAAGATCTGACTCTGGAATCTGTAACTAAACATGTTCCTGCTGGGCAGTGACCGAGACTGTAGTGTCTTTTTTCTTCTGTTTTTCATAGAAATGTATATTTATATTGAAAAGTGTTACTTGTACTTTTAAAATGAAAACAAAAAAAGAACATGAATCAGGCCATTACTGACTCCTGTTTCCCTGAGTTTTATGGATGGAAACCACAAAGGGAAGGGGGGGGCGGCATATGTCCCTCAGTCCCCTCAGTCCCATTGTCAGGCGGTAGTGCTCCAAGGGGTGCATTCTTAGGGCAGAGAGGCACAGCAAAGAAGGAGTGGAATGCAGTTCATGGAGGGTTTCCTTAAAAAGGCAGGCGATTCCCACTGAAGTCTGGGAAGGACAGTGCTGTGCAGGTCTCTTGGGCTCATGCTGTACGCACGACGCTGTTTGCTTAAACGGAAGAAAATCCATGCGAAGACCTGTTCTGCACAGCATGCCAAGACTCCTGGCAATATCGCCAGGGCCTCATAAAGGACTGGCAGTAGGCAGCCAGAATGCCCATCCCGCTCAGCTCTTTCTAGTGCCTGGTTCCTCTGCTTCTAGACTGAAGTCACTCTGTCCAAAGCAGGGTAGAGAGGGACTGAAGGATCACGTGGATTAATATAAGTGAAATCTGCCCAGAGAGGAAGTGAGCTGAGAGGAGAAAACTCTGCCTTGGGGGTGAGGGCTGATGGCACGGCATATGTGGCGAGCCGGTGAAGCGCACAGGAGCAAGCGGGAAGGGGCGAGTGCATGGATAACCGTCAGCTGTCTTGAGCAGACCCAGGCACCAAAACTCTGCCCACTAAGTCTTGGATGATGACAATGGGAAATCAAAGAATTTTTAAGATTGTGTCAGGTTGCCTTAGTATACAAGGGAGTTTTAGATCTGAGGCAAATTGCTTGTGTGGAAAATGTTAGGATTCAGAACCTTTCTTGAGTTGATATGTCAGTGTTTAAGTCTTGAGAAATGGACCCAGGGAGGTGGAGAGGATGGTCAATTTTTCAAATCGTTTGAGAGCTTCATCCTAATTATAAATAGGGAGGCATCTTCTTGCATTATTGTACTTGATCTTTTAACAGTGCTGAGGGATAAAAGCTACTGCTATGGTTCACATTTTGTCTCCCCAGGGCCTTAGTGCTCAGTTAGGTGGGGTGTTCTAAAGGAGACTGGGTTACGGGTGGGGTCTGGTCAGAGCAGTGGGTCAGTTGGGGGCTTCACCTGTGGTCTGTGCAGGCTCCTTTCTCTCTCGGCGTATGGACCCTCTTGGTGAGGAGTCCTCCTTCCACATGCCCTCTGCTGTGCTGCTTCCTCTGCAGTGTTGCCAAAATGGGCTGAAACTTGAGTCAAAGTAAAGCTCTCTTTACATTTTTGGTGTCAAGTATTTTGCCCCAGCAATGAGGAAAGTGACCCAGACAAGGTTATCATCATAGGCACGGGTCCAAGTTTCAGATGTGGGAGGGTTGGTACCCACAGCACTTAGGTGCCTATTCCTGAGAAATCTGGAGAAATTTCTCCTAAAGTTTGGTCTCATGGTGTCTACTATCCCTTTCTGAAGTTTGTGATTATTTCCACAACTTCTAGAAGGTGGCAAACCCTCAGTGCCAACAAATAGTTTCTTCCTGCTCTTCTCTTTCACCCCTGTGTCTGAAACCAGTGCTTTTCCTGCCCACTGCTTTGACAGTGATGTCACTGGAGTGAAAGCTTCCTCCCAGGCTAGGGGAGAGAGCTCAGGAGAGCCAGGGACTTAGACTAGCCTAGGTATAACAGTCCGTGCAGATGTAGTCTACGTCTATCTACACCCACACATAAACTACCATTTTTTTTTGGCCCTGTTTAACATTATGTTTTCTAGCCCGATGCCTAGTTCTTGACAGAAGCCAAGAAAGGAGGAGGCAGGTCAAGAACTGTGTTTTCTACATCTCTGTTTGCTCCCGGGCCAAGAACATAAATGCTGAAGCCAGATTACCTGAGTGGAACATGGGTTCTGGGACTTACTAGCTCCGCAACTTCAGAAAAGTTAATCTCTCTGTGCGTTGGTTTCCCCACCTAAATTTTTTTTTTCCTTTTTTTTTTTTTTTTTTTTTTGTCAAATATGAGCTCTCCTGTCTTATCAGGGACCAAGAGAAACTGAGTTTCTGGTTCTCTTTCTATCATAAGTTGTTTCTCTGTCATCCTCACAAGGCAATAACTTTGGAAGCAAGCAGAAATCTCCATTTCTCTTAATCTACTACCTCACCCTGAGTCAACCTACCTCACTTCTTCCTGAAACTTCCTCCGTGTCACCACAATCCATCTACCTAATTATTAAATCCAATGATCTCTTCCCCTTTGGCTTTCCTGCTCCTTGGCTTTTTTTTTTTTTTTAATTAGTCATTTGTTTAGCTAACCACCCCCCTCCTAGGATGTGGTTCTTGCCCAGTTTTGGTGAGATTTCTCCAAACCCCTTCCCTTCCTAATTCTCCATTTCTTCTTCTCCCTTGAGTGATCCTCTTTCACCACAACAGCACAAGACACTGATCTTTTTACAGAAAAAATCACTATTGCATGCAGTGAGCATCCTTCCCATGGCCTAGTGAGCGTCTGGCAATTTCCCAAAGTACTCCGTAATTGTGCTATAAATACACACACCATGGGTACATGTGTGTACCTGTGCACACTCCATGGACACATGCAGGATAGCACGTTTATAGTATATATATATACATATATACATATATATATATAGTACTATACATATACTACATGTGCACATCATATGCACAGGCTATATCCATCTACACCATTCTATATGTACACATGAATAGGTTTATGCACTATATTTGCACCATATATGCACTAATATACGCTATATACATATACTGCATGTGTAGAATATATAACGTGCAATCATGCTATGTATAGATACTATACATGTACAAATGGTACATATACACCCTCAGAACATGGCCATTTTTGTTGTCCCATTTAACATTATCTGTGTCTCCAGCTCTGTGCCTAGTTCTGTGTTAGAAGGACTGGAAACATCAGGATCACACGTTGGGGGCCAGCCACAGCTTCTTCACCCCACCTCACTCCTCTCTGTCCTCCATTATTATTCTATCCCAGTGTCTTCCTGAAGCCACGCTCACAGTTTGTAATCTCTGGTCTGGAGAAGGGAACCGTCTGTTTGGAAAGAATCAGGCAAGCAAACATGTGGGGTCTAATGTGACCCAGCAAAGAGTAGCGATGCAGTGGAGTCCAAGATGAAGACTAGGCCATGAGAGGCAACGAACACAGGACCTGTGTGAGAGCACCGGGCCGGGTAAAGGCTCCCTGTGGCAGAAGACAGGGCAGTTGCAACACCAGAGGGGGATGGAAGAACGTGACATTCTTTAAGCCTAGTAGAAAGCTCAGAGCACAGAATGAACTGGGAAGGAACATCAAAGCTATGCTCAGCAAGATCAGCCGAGGCCTAGGCTTGAGGACCAGTGGGGAGCATTGGTTGTAAGCCTTCTGAGAAGCCATTGAAACCACTTGGGACTGCTTGCTCATTGGCCTGTGCCACTGGTGCTTTTAGAGACTGTTTGTACAATAGATGTGAAGTAAACGCTAGTGCTACTGTAATTTATTGACTAACGGGGGTTAGATGGATGGAAATATTGAGAGCTGAACCAGCGCAGTGAGGAGGTTGGCTGGATTTTAGGCAACCGTGTGAAGTGACTGTACGTGGTGGCTAAAGATGAAAGCTAGCAACTGAGAACATTGGTATTTATTTTTATTGGCAGGCAATGACAAGTTCTATCTGGATAGATTTGTGGCTTTACTACTTATTAACTTTCAGAACTCAAGGAAGCTACTTAATCTGTCAAGGGCTCAATTTCCTTGTCGGCACAAAAGGCAGTGGTTGTATGAGCCTTGCAGTTGTGGTGAAGAAAGTAACATTTAGAGAAGGTGGCACATGGCCTCCCACATGGAAGACTCTACATAGCAGCTCTTGTGTTACAAATGGCTGCAAAGGTGTTACCACAGCCGAGAAATAATGAGTCTGTCCTATCTCAGAGCACAAGTAGATGAGATGGAGAGGAAGGAATTCTTTTTTTTTCTGTTATCAAAGTAGCTCATCACACAGATACTGCATGTGTAGAATAGAATTTCATTGAAGAACAATGAGAAGTGAAAGTCAGCTTCTGTTCCCATTCCATATAAATAGAAACCTGTCAACCTCCATCCCCCTTCCCTCCCTCCTTCCTGCTCCTTCTTTTCTTCAGATGACATGTATTAAATACTTTATAAAAGTTACAAAAGTGAAGTTATCATGAGTAGAAATTCTTTAGATAAAGCTCCAGGGGTATTCCTCTCTACCTCCCAGTCATGTGAGACAAGGGGCTCTCACCCATAATTTCCATGAAAGGTCACATCATAACATGTCACATTGGATTTTTTGGTTCTTTCAAGAATCTTAACATGGGAAAGTGCTCCATCAGTGTGTCTGGAAGAAGATCCTCGGTCTTGGCACCTGGAGAGCCTAGGGTGGGGCTGCCGGGTGATCTGTCTCGGGTGAGGATCGTTTCATCACTCTGAGCATCTATTTCCTGGAATATGTGGACAGTGGAGTAATAGCAATCTTCCAGGCTGACTTCCTGAGACTGCTGTGACACCCGCAGTCCTTGTTTCCCTGCTGAACCTCAGGAGACTCTTTATAGCTTCCCAAGAGCTGGGATTCCAGGCACATGCCACTGGGGGCCAGGCCAGCACTGCAGGCCCTGGGGATCGATCCCGTGCCCCTGTGCCTGCTTGCAGGAGCTTTAATTTGTCTGGCCTTGTGAAAAAGTTCTTTAAATAAAGTGTTTCAGGTGAGCTTTTAGGCATCAGGTAAGGCTTTAAGTGTCACCTGAAGAAGCAGGCGACGCTTTGGCCCTTGAGCATGTCTGAATATGCACAACAGAGCAGCAGCACCCTCAGCAGAGCTTAGAGTCAGCAGCACTCAAGGAAAAACAGGGTCTGGAATGGGAAAGAACGAAGCATTCCAATTTTTACTTTTATTTGTTTGTTCTTGCTAATTCTAAGCCGACAACCCTGGAAACCTAGCTAACAGCCCTTGAAGCCCTACATATCTTCAAACACGTGGATCCTACATGAACTCTGTGTTGAATGGACGTGGAATTTCTCTGCCTAGCTCACCACGGAATTGCCAGCTTAGGATGCAGTGACTGGATCTGGCAAGCCCACTCTGCAGGTGTGCCAAGGCGGTTTCTAGTTCAGGCATGCACGGTGACCTGCCCGATGGCTTGGCTTCATGTTCACACAGTTCACACGGAAGACACTTGCCGCCCACCCTCAGCCTAGTCTTGACCATGCTATTGACACCAAAACTATTACTGGAAAGCAAAATTTAGGAGCTCAGCAGCTCTAGGCGCTCATAAGGCACCATGGGCTTCTGGGTGTGCTCCGAGTTTGGACTTGGCACTTGCCTTTGGACACCTGCCTTTCTTTCTTTCTTTCTTTTTTTCTTTCTTTCTTTCTTTCTTTCTGTCTGTCTGTCTGTCTTTCTGTCTTTCTTTCTTTCTTTCTTTCTTTCTTTCTTTCTTTCTTTCTTTCTTCCTCTCTCTCTCTCTCTCTCTTTCTTTTTTTCAGTTTGGAAGCAGATACTTTATTAACTGACCAAATCATAGAAACGCCATGGTAGATACCTTAGTTCATCCGTCTAATAAATCTGTTGATCTTGTCTTCCCTATTTCCAGCATGTCTACCTTCCACAAAATGGATAGTCTTTTTCTTTATTCCACCTCGTGGAGATGATAACTTGAACAGCCACAGGAAGTTATTTGCCTCTTTGAAGCGTTTTCCTACAGTATAGATCTCATGGATCAGATCCTCCATGCAGATGATGCTATATTCACCAAGTGTAAAAATTTATATATACTCAATACTGCATTGCATGACATAGACCAAACTACGCAAATCTAACAATGGGAGTAATAAAATAGCTCAAGGTGATTTCATGTGAGTGTCGACAGAAAGGGGCTCACCTGTGTATCCTCTGAGAGTATGACGTATTATGAAATGTTGAAAACAATATAATATTGCTTCGTTTGTGACATGAGCCTATGTTCCTCACACACAAAGCAATCTCTAAAAGGAAGCACTCGAGTAATGGTTACCACGGCGAGGGGAAGGAGAGGCAGATTCTGCGTTTGCTTTCATATGATTTAAACTTTACAACACACATGCGTTTTGTTTACGTATTTTTCTCTGAAAGCTTTGGACACAAGTTAGAAATACTCAGCTGCTTTATAAAATTAAAATGGAGAGATTATTTATTCAGCAGTCAATTCATGAGAATATGACTTCATCCTATCGTTGATAGGACGGCCCCTGCGTCTGCTGGAGCTCTGTGCAGACGGCCCCACAGTTTCTTAGTTCTGTGCTGACTCATCCTGCTTTTGTCTCAACTCCACATAAACATCCTTTTCAGCCTTGTTTTCTCC
Organism: Myocastor coypus; assembly: GCA_004027025.1. Classification (NCBI taxonomy): domain Eukaryota; kingdom Metazoa; phylum Chordata; class Mammalia; order Rodentia; family Myocastoridae; genus Myocastor; species Myocastor coypus. The sequence continues at coordinate 26,378 of PVJA010009096.1, forward strand.
TGCGCTTCTTTCCCCTCCCTCTCTCCCTGTCTTCCCTTCTTTCTTGTCTTTTCCTCCCTTCTTCAACCTTCACTTCGTTTTGTTCTCATCTTTCATTTCTTCACATATCAATCTGTATTAAACACCTAAACTTTAAAAGACAAATGTGAAAACGGGCCGTTGGAGCTAGGGCTATAGCTCAGCAGCATAAGTACCTGCCTGGCAAGCACAGGGTCCTGAGTTTGATCCCTAGTACGGAAAAAAATTAAAAAAAAAAAAAAAAAAAAGAGAAAACTGGTCAGAGTCATGTTGTGACTTATTCAGACGCATTCATGTGGGACTGGGGACTATATTTTCCTGGAAACTTCTTCGACACTTACTGCCAGCATGTTAGAATAGCCAACAATTTCTGACTGATGAGTACAAGTGACGTTTTCATCATGTCAGTGACCTCAGCTCTCCTGATTTATCTTCCTTGGAGCCAGATGACCACGTGTCCCAGCAGCTGCAGATGGCGCTCATTCCTGGTGCCATCACGAGACTCAGGCTCACTGGGAAAATGGCACTGCACCACTGTCTTTCTTGCTGATTTCCTATGCTGTAATCTTTTTTTTTTTTTTTTTTTTTTTTTTTAAGAGCAGTGACTAAGCGGCTTTCCATTTTCAGGTTTGTTGCTTGGTCAGCTCAAGAACCAGCCTTCCCCTTCTTTTCTAGTTTCCTCTTAATGAACTCAGTCATTTCCCTAACAAAAGGCCAATTTCCCCAAGTAAATGTAAATGTTGGATGATGCTAATTAAGATATGGGAGCTACAAAAGGGCAAGATTAGGTTAGTCATCTTCCTCTACTTACGCTTTTTGTAAAACAAAGTGACAAAATATTAAAATTTATAAATACAAAAAGGACTTGCCATAGTAGTCCTTCTTCCTAGAGTGGATAAGCATACTTTCTCAACTTTCATAATTGAATTCAGCATCAACAGGATTTATCCTAAGATAGAAACATGTACTATCAGACTATTTAGGGAACAAAACTTCTTATAATAATTGTAAAATCTAATGGTTCAGTTTTTATCATTTCTTAATTCCAAATTGTTTGAGGGAAGATTTCTCTTCTTTTTTTTTTTTTTTTTTTTTTTTTTTCCTGCATTTTGAGACAGGGTTTCACTGTGCAGTTCAGGCTGGCCTTGAACTCACTTTGTAGCCCAGGCTGGCCTTACATTCCCAGTGATCTTCCTGCCTCAGCCTCCTCAGTGCAGAGGTTACAGGCATGCACCACTGTGCCCAGCCAAGATTTCTTATTACTCTCTTAGTTCAATGAGGAGAAATTTTTGTACCAATAATGATTAGAAAAATTATCATGTCTGCATCTTGTACTCTGAATAACTACTACAAGGTCAACAATATACATTGTATTAATTATTGGGGATGTACTACTAACATGTTTTGAAACTGTCTCATTGTTATTTCTTATTAAAAGTAATGAAAAATAAAATTAAAATAAGAAATGATACCATTACTCTGAAAAATAAAATAACACTCTATCATCATTGAATTAATTATGATTAATTGAAATAAGATGAATACTTTTGAGGGGCCTGGCAGGATGGCTCAGTGGTCTAAAGCGCCTGCTTGGGAAAGCTTGGGCAGCTTCAGGGACTGCAGTTTGATCCCTGGCACCACATGCTGCACCAGCCCTGCCCTCGGGGCAGGCTGAGCCGGCCATGAAAAATGAGTGAATAAACAAAGGTTCTGAAACAAGAAAAAAATGAATAAATAAAATGAAAAATTCTTAAAATAAAAGATGAATACTTATGAACTGTTTATTTAAAGAAGAATTACAATAGTCTTAGGCTTGGTTTAATTTTAATTTCTAACAGCATGAGAGAAGAGGGAATTTCCAAAGAGTTAGATTTGAAGGAAATTCAAAGTATGTACTCCTTGATGGGAACAGAAATGCAAATTTAGGTACTATTACAGGGACATAATGTTAGTAAGGAAGACGAAATATAAAAATGATTATTTTTTAAAAATACATTAAGATTGTTTTCACAGGACATAGAAACAATCTTGGAGAATGGTTGTCCTAAAGGACTGGTTAGCACAGATAGAGATGATAGATAGAGATAGACAGAGGCAGAGAGAGAGAGAGAGAGAGAGAGAGAGAGAGAGGAAGAGAGAGAGACAGAGAGAGACAGACAGAGGGAGAGAGAGGGGGGGGAGAAAGAGAGAGAGAGAGGGAGAGAGGAAGAGAGAGAGAGAGAAACAGAGGGAGAGAAAGAGAGAGAGGGAGAGAGGAAGAGAGAGAGAGAGAGAGAGAGAGAGAGAGTTACCAAAACTCACAGTGCAGAAGAAGGCCAGTGCAGACAGCTGAGCGCACCTTGAAGCGAGGAGCACATGATGTCTTGCATCTGCGCCGTGAGGTCCCCAGGCTTGCTGAGGCTGTATGACATAAAGGCCTGACTTCCAACTTGCCGGCACAACATTCTTGAGAATTCTGCACGTTTTACCTCCAGGAGCTAACATAGCACTAGGGACACATACTTGGACAGTATTTTTATCTTAAGAATGAGCTTGAAAGTATGAGCTGATTTGGAAAATCCCCTTAAACGATGTCACCAATTTAGTGACAACAGTATTCCTATGTTCATATATAGTAGATCACAGGTCATCGGTCCTCACCTCACGTGAGTCGCATGCCCCTGAAGTGACACCCCGGGAGCACCGCGCTGGCTCGTAATGCTTCGGTCTCTCCCCTGCCCAGTTATGCTCCAAATGTCTGAGATGACTAGCTGCCAGCCCTTCTCTGTCCTTCTGGGTTTCATCTGATGACCTCGCCTCATATTTCACTGACTACAGAGAAGCTTTTGGGGAGAATTTTTCTGTCCTCCTCCAAAGCTTAAATCTTTCCCTACTTCTAAGGATGGGAGGTTAGATTTCCATAGCAAGCCAACCCTGCTTTTGTCTCCCGGACCCCAACCTTCTTTCTCACTAAAAGAGACTTCTTGCAACTGCGTCTTTCTTCCTAAGTACTACTCATTTTTTGTTCTTCTTTCTGGAGATCGCTCCACACGGCTTCAAAACATACTTTGGCATCAGGGTTACAAAATGAAATGGCTGCAGGAACTCTCCCTGTGCATGCTTCCTCCAGCCCTCCACTTGCCTCCGCCATCTGTGGCTAAGTTACTCGAGTGCCGCGCTTATGTACTCTGTCCCAGTACCTCTCTTCGTGGACAGGAGTTGCCTGTAACCCTAACAAAAGGCCAAGACAAAGCATCACTGCTGTGTGGGGAAAAGACTGCGGAAAAGTGGGTTGCAGCTGCCCAAGGGGGAGTACATTTCCAGAACAAGGAAATAATCAGGCACTTGAGCATATAGAGTATAAGGACACCATTAATCTGTCAGGGTAGAGGGTGTTGTGACCCTGAGAAGTATGGTTTTGGCTGAGAGGTGAGCATCAAATAGGTTCCCAAGTAGATTCCTGGAGAAAGCATTACTTACGCATTGCATATACGCACCATTCCTTGTACGTGCCAGGTGTGCAAGTAAGATGCGCACCTATCAGACGCGCAGTGCTGATAATGTAGTGTAGGTTCTTACGCACAGATCTCGGCTTTTCACTGTGCAGCCCAATCAGAAAAAGAAGCAGATGTGCCTGAGCTTTTTCTGGCATTTATTTGAGTTCTGGGAACTAACATGCAGCATTGCTCTCAGCTCTCAGTCTTACAGCAGCAGATGTGCCTCTGTCTGAACTTCAAACCTCTGTGAAATTCATTTAGTTTCTTAACAATGATGCATTCACAAGAAGGACAAGTACATTTTTAAAAATAGAGTGAAAAACTTTATTGTAAAAAAGAAAGGAAGTGAGGCTAGGGAGATATCTCAACGGTCTAAGGGCCTTCCTGGCAAGCACAAGGACCCAGGGTTTAATCCCCGGTACCTTATGCTTTGCCGGCCCCCAGGCCCTGGTACCCCAGGCACACTGTGTGGGCCACCAAAACTGAGCGTGGTGGGCCATGCCTGTAATCCTAGTGCTGAGGAGCTGAGGCAGGAGGACCACTGAGTCTGAGCTGTGTAGTGAGACCCTGTACCTAATTAATTAATTAATTAATTAATTAAATTTTTTAAAAAAAGAAACAAAGGAAAGACAGGAAAAAGGATGGAGAAAGATAAGAAAAAATACACACGACAAAAAAGCAAAAGCACATTTTTTTTTTTTAATTTGTTTTTTTCTTGTTTCACAACCTTTATTTGTTTATTCACCCATTTTTATGGCCGGCTTAGCCCGCCCTGATGGCAGGGCTAGCGCAGCATGTGGTGCCGGGGATCGAACCGCGGTCCCTGAAGCCGCCCAAGCTTTCCCAAGCAGGCGCTTTAGACCACTGAGCCATCCCGCCAGGCCCAGCAAAAGCACATTTATAAAATCCCTGCCATGTGCCAGCTAGTAACCTACGTGATTTGAATTCATTTCTAACTTACTCTGAAAACCACCTTAAAGATAGGCTCTACTCTTTAAACACTAAAGCAGAACATGTGGGTCTCAATATATTTTTTCCAAAAAAAAAATTGTACCCTACAGTTCAGTAGCAAAATTAGAAACAATCTAACTTTAAGAAGGGAAAAAAGCCGGGCGTGGTGGCTCACGCCTGTAATCCCAGCACTTGGGAGGCTGAGGCAGGAGGATCGGTGCGAGTTCGAGACCAGCCTGGGCTACAAAAGTGAGCTCAAGGCCAGCCTCAACTGCATAGTGAGACCCTGCCTCAAAAAGACAAAAAAAAAAAGAAGGGAAAAAGATCTGAAAAACTATTTCCCCAAAGAATTTATACATTAAGCGGCCAACTAATACGAAAAGTGGCTCGCAGTCATGGTCATCGGGGAGACTCTGCAAACACTCATGAGATGCCATTTCACAGCCACGAAGAAGGTGACAAAGATGTCCTGGCGAGGACAGTCGAAACTGTGCCCTTTCCTTACTGCTGGCAAAACTGCAAAAGGAGAGCGTCTCTACAGAAAGCAGAGTGTAGATTCTTTAAAACTTTAAAGCCAAACTATTCTACAATCAAGCAACCCTACTTCTGTGTCTTTAGTCCAAAGGACTGAAAACAGGATCTTTGAGAGATAATTGCATACAATAGAGTAATTTCTGTCTAAAACATCTTCAAAAGTTTTGTGTGTTCAGAGGTGAGGATTTTGAGAAGTGACTGGATTTCGAGGGGGGCATAATTGTAATGGAATCAGCGATGGGTGAGTTCATAGCTCCGTGTTCTGCTGGGAGGTGGAGCCCAGGTAGCAGAGGCGGCCGCAGAAGGGCTTGCCTGTGTGTGTGTGGTGGGGCCTCTGCCTCTCACTCTGGCTCCTCCTGTCTCTCTGCTTCCTGGTTGCCACAGATGTAGGGATGAGATAGTTTTCTCTCACAGTGCCCTTCTGCCAGGTTATTTCTATCTTGAAAACAGCCTACCATAGATCAAAACCCCTGAAACCCCAAGACAAATACACTTCTTTTCCTTGAAGTTGTATATGTCAGGTGCTTTGCCTCATTTGCAGAAAATTAATACACATATCCACTGTCATTACAGCATTACACACAATAGCTGAGATTTGACAGCAACTTGAATGTCCACTAAGAGATAAATGAATAAAGAAAATGTGATATGCATATACAACAACACTTACTTGAGCATTACTGAGCCTTAATTAAAAGAAGGAACTCTGGTCCTAGGCTACAATGTGGTGAACACTTAGGATAGTATGCCAAATGAAACAATGCAACTGTAAACAATAACCGTGTATATTCCCACTTACATGAAGAACTGAGAGTATTCAAAGGCACAGAAATGGTGTAAAGGGAGGCTGTCAGGGGAAGTGGGAGGAGAAACGGCTCCTCTTCAGTGGGCATGGCGTTTCAGTCATGGACGATCAAGAAGTTCTGGGACATTGCTGGAGACAGCGCATGTGCAGCTGATGAGCGCACTGTACAGTTAAACACTTCCGAGAGGAAGTTTATGATGTATGTTTTTTTTAACCACGCTAAACATGGTTACTTCTACATGGAATGGAATTTAAATCACTTGATCCAGTCTAAATTCTGAATTTCTGCTGGAAACAAATGAGACCCAAAGAACAAAGTGGCTTTGGTGTCATTCCGAATGTTAAATAGAGACAGAGCAGGGAAAGAATTCCGACCCTGGCACCCTCACTCCGTGCGTGCGATGCCAGAGCTGGGCCGTCCGTGTGCTCCAGGGGCCCTGACTCACCTGGAGTCCTTTATCTCATTCTTTGTCCCCCTTTGGCTTTCTGATAGAAACCATGCAGCCTGCCTAACCTGAAGTCCCAAACAGGTGAAATTTGCCAGCGATAACATAGCGAGCATCATCAGTCTGCGTCAGCAGCTTCCTCTACTTCGGGATTTCCTGAAATGCACAGGTATGGGAAGCCGCATCGTTGGTCTGAGTTGGCGTCATACTCAGATGAAGGAGGCATTCCAGGCAGCGTATGAAGTGACAGTCATACTGAAAGACTCGTTCGTCTGCAGAAGGCATGTCATCGAGTGCGTGAGTCACCTGTGTGCACCGTTGTCCTTACGTTCTCTCAAAGGCACAAAAATATTTCACCCACAATAACTTGGGAATAATAATAGCATCAGCACACTAGCATTTAAATATGTGTCTGTACATTGTATATTTACTATGCTCTTTAGCTTAATATCTTACAGTCTAGATCCTATGTGACTGAAAGGCACTTTAAATTCTCCACTGTGGAAACAGAAGGACTAACCAGTGAGCTAAGGGTTGATTTTTAAGCATGACTTTATCAATTACTTCCTTGATCTAAGAACTTGATGTGGAAAAGCAGCAATCATGAACATTTCTTTATGAAATAAGACCTAGACTTAAAAATGTACAGATCTTTGTTCAATTCCCAGTCCCACTGTTCATCTGCTGTGTTTCTTTGGGTGGGTTCCTTGATATCTCTAGACCTAGCTTTCCTCTTTTATGAACCACAACAGGATCTTCCTATGGGACTATGGGTGAATTAAATGAGATACTATAATTCTTGAGCTTGACCTCAAAGTAATCGTCACTCCAAAATAAACCACTAAACTTAAAAACTAACTCATAGTTAAATTTAGGGCCTGCCAAATAACTCAGTGGATTAAAGCACCTGCAAGCAGGGGCAGGTGCCAAGGGCTTAATCCCTGGGCCTGCCGTGCCAGCCCAGCCCCCAGGGTGCACTGAGACTGGGTGTGGCAGCACGCGCCTAAAATTCCAGCTCTTGGGAAGCTGTGAACACTGTGCATCTGACCTAGTAGTGAGACCCTGAACACCCTGAAGACCCTTCCCTAAAATGCAAATAAATAAATTTAGGTTAACCATTACTTACAGAACATTTTACAGAAGCACTCACAGTTGGTTCTGTAGGGAAGTGATTTCTGGGCCCCTGAAAATTACAAACACTTGCACATGTTTAAGCTTTGTATAATGACATAATACTTGCCTGTCTCAGTTATTCTTCTATAGTTTCTAGGACAAAATACCTGAAGCCCAAAATTAAAGAAGGAAAGGTTTATTTAGCTCATAGTTAGTGGAGGTTTCAGGCCACACTCAATTGGCTCCAAGGCAGAGCGGCACATGGCAGAGGATAGTAGCTCACGATGGCAGAAAAAAGCTAAACAGCAAGAGCAAAATGAGAAGAAGCGGCGACAGTGGCACAGCAGATGAGTCTGTCTCTGGCATGCTGCATTCCGGCTACCTGCTCCAGGCCGGTGTAGCACTTGCACCCGCAGTGCCAGTGGCGCTCATGCCCCGCAGTCCCAGCACTGGTTCAGAAATTAATCTCAAACTCTAGAAGCCAGCCCCAGTGATTGCCTGGGGCTTTGGGGCACAAGTTGTAACACTGCATAACCTACAGAATTCCCTATTATCCTTTAAATTGTGTCTACATTACTTTTAATATATACTACAATACGTACTATTACTTCATTTGTGTCAGTAGAGCATACAAGAGATGATCAAAATATACAGTGAATGTTTAAACGGAAACAGTTTATTACATTAAAAGACGCATTGCCACCCCCTCAAAATGCTCCCTTTGCCTCAAACCCATCACTCTTGGCCCTTTCTGAAGCAGTTCTGGAAGCCTTCCTTCCTGAGGGTCTGTAAGAGGCGTAATAAAAATATGGATGGAGGCGGCTGTTGCCATGTGACAGCTGACAGAAAGGCCAGCTCGCAGAGACATTACAGCGTGTCGTTGTCTTCTGTCCTCTTCAGCACTTCTCGTACTTACCCCCATGAACAGTAAACTCTGAATCCAGAATGGTAGCTCCGATAAAGATGCTCCCAAAACAGGACTGCCATTCCTGTCTCAGAAAGTGGCAAGAATGATGAAGATGTGTGTTCAGAGTAACACCGTCACATGGCAATGCTTTTTACTCTAATAAAAGTGTCATTATTCAGCATGTCTTTTGAGCATACCTCTTAGCAGCCATCACATGGCAAACTTCAGTTTTGCTTATGGGAAATTTCAAGACAAATTTTCCAGGTATGTTTCACTTGAGGCTTTTTGAATCTGCAGATCCACTAGGCTGGCTAGCACTGCGCGGCCACAGAGGCTTCCAGGCCCTGCCTGGGAGAGGCCCAGCTGGGACGAGTTCCACTGATGTCCGGATCCTGGCAGTTACGGTCTTGCTTCATAGAGATTTTCCCCACATTTTACCATTGTGTACATAAAAAAGTGGTCAGTTAAAATCTCCGTTCTGCCAACATCAGTTGTGCTTTGTGGGAGGATTCATTAAGAAATAGCTCGCGTGTGACTTACGATTGTTAAAACTCTCCGCTGCGCTGTCCTGGAACAGTTTTATTTCCAACCCTGGCTTCATTTCGTGTAATGCTATCAACTGCCTCTATGTGCTTTCAGCTGGATTGTTTTTTTAGCAGCTAACTGAATGTCATCGTAATCTGTTTTCAATCTTGTGAGAAAAACATCTGAAATGATTCTAGGGGTAGAGAATAGAAAGTCTTTACAAGGGGCCAGAAGTGTTTCCTTTTTTTCCTCCCTCTCATCACTCCTAACTAATTGCACTGTCTCTGCATTCAAAATTCTGCCCTTTCTTTCTCCCTGATGTCCCCTAAACTTTCTGGACAAATCGCCGTGCTGGCTAGACATTTGGTGTAAAGTGAAAGGATGGCTGCAGAGCTCCAACCCCTCCTCCCACTACCAGGTCTGCGGCATTTCCACCTACCATATAAGGAAGGCTGTGGGGACTGAGTGGAATGATTGTCCCAGGCCGCGACAGCTAGGGGGAAAGCCCAGGTTTTCTTCTCAGCCTAGGCCAGATCCTGTGATCACCTGCTGTGGCACCTTACATGAAGTGCTGGGAAAAACTGAACAGAGATGAAGACAAAACATGAAAAAGAAGAGAAATCAAAAATCAGTCACAGTTAACTTCATGGTTAGCAGGCCATAAAAATTCACAGGGTCCAGAAGTCCAGGCATAGAGAATCCGAGTAGGCAAACCATTCCTAAAGAACGAGAAAGTAGCCTCATATGAAAGAAAGAATTTACTAACACCAAGTCAGTGACTTAAAGCATTGCTGGACAACCTATCTAAGACATCTTGAAAATGCCAGCTTTGCTAATAAAACATCTTCGGATAAGTCAGGAAAGAAGCTCTTGTGAGCTGGTTTCTAAAATCTTTACCCAAATCAAACATGATTAGAGGGGCCAGCCTAATAGCTCAAGGACTAAAACGCCTGCTTAGGCAGAGTGCAGCAGCTGGGGTTCACTCCCCGGTGTGCCATGCCGTGGCAATTGAGACAGGGTGTTGGGGGACACACCCATAATCCCAGCACCTGAGAGGCTGGAAACAAGAGGAGCACTACGAGCCTGGACTACGTAGTGAGACCCGGTAGGCCCTGCAGACTCTGTACCAAATACCAAATACACACACACACACACACACACACATATATATATATATATATATATATATATATATATATATATATATGTTGACTAGGGCCTACAGGTTTGAAGCTGAGAGATTAAACTGTGGGAAAATTAGGGGTCCACGCAGTGGTGTGCAAGCTGCATGGATCCATGACTGTGTGAATTTATGCTTCTGGAATCCTTTGAGGCAGAATCAAGAGCACTGCAAATTAGAACCAGCAGCCTGACATTCCATTTCTGAGCAGCAAATGCCGAATGATTCCTTGCACAAGTCCGTTCTGTTCCAAATGTATTTCAGGCCTCCTTCAGTCAGAATGAAAAGAGGTCTCTAACTACGCTTCAGTCTTTCTCCTTCCGCTGAGGTTCTGTAAACATTTCATGAACTCGCCTCACCATGAAGGCAGAGTGCGTTACCGAGCGCAGGTTCTGTAAACATTTCATGAACTCACCTCACCATGAAGGCAGAGTGCGTTACCGAGCGCTACTGAGGCACCTCAGCCACAGAAAACCTGCAGATTAGGATGCCGGAAACCTTCTTCTGGTTTTCTTCCACAGGGAGCCAGTCCATCTGCTTTACAAATGGAGTCAATAAGTAGCAAGAAATCCTACCACGATGTTACTGAAATCAGAAACAGGTTGACGTTCATAGTACCTTGTTCCCTTGATGAAAGCTCTTTTTGTGTTACTTTTAATAGCTACAGCAATCCTGAAGCAAGACTGAAGTTGTGCTATCAGTCTTATGGTGCAGAGAAGGAAAGAAAAATCCAGAGAACTGCAGACAGCACCGATGGGAAATGGCAGAGCTGGGCGTAATGCATCTGTACAAGCTAACAACACGCTCCCTCAGCCATCCAGTGTGAATGTGCCTGGCGGCTTGCTTTCCTGCATCCCCTTCGCCCCTCCTCCATGTGCCCCACACAGCACTTGGCTCAGCAGGTCCCAGCCCCCACTTAGTTCACAGTGTGTACTTTCAGTCCACAATCATCTGTTTCCAAGGCAGGATGGTATGGTAGAAGGGCAATTGTTCATGGTGGCAGAAGACAGTAAAAGCCACAAGAGCAAAATGGGGTGAACAAGGCTCTTTCTGCCCCTTATAACTTATCCAGACTGCTGGGATTAAGGTGCATAATCCAATCAGTGGAGTGCTCCACCAATCACCCCACCTTAACCCCAGCACCCTTGATCTCAGCATCACTACCTATCAGTCACACAGTCTAGAGTCAGCCAAGAATCTTTCTAGACCGCAAGTCTAGACCCACACCTATGTGCTCCTCATTCATAATGGCATTAGTCCTGATAAATTCATCATGTGTTGAAAATATTGCAAGTAAAAAAATGCATTGAATGCATCAAATCTGCCGATGCTGGCGTTTAGCAATGCTAATACCTACTACAGAAGTCTGTTGTTTACCAGAATAGTGGCTGATTGGAAGCTGCAGCTTACTTCCAGTGCCTGGCAACTAAGATTACATTTCATAATACAACTTCTACTGAAAGCATAACCACAGTGCATTCTGGGTAGCAAGCTACGGCTTCCAGTCACTCACATAACATGAGGGGAAACAACCACTGCACTCATGTACTGTGTTGCTAAACTGCAATCTCCAGTAAGGCAGCCTATTAAACGTACTTTTAAGATTTCCATTATTTTCAACTTGCCACGGGGTTATCAGGACATAGCCCTATCCTAGATTAAGAAGCATCTGCAATTATTCTGTAAGATTTTGTTTACTAATTTTGCATATACCTTCATAAATAAGATTGACTTGTAATTTTCATTTTTAATGCTTTTTGAAAGGTCAAAAGTTGATTCTTTAAATATTTCCTATGTGCCTTCTTGGTATGACAAGAGCTCATAGCAGTAAGGTAATTCTATCTGTGCAAATCTTTACCAATACCTTATAAGAGAGGTAGACAAGGATTTATTGAATTGCAAGTTTTATGTAAGGCAGGGCTCTCCGAGAAAGTGAGGTCAATAGCATTATGATGAAGAGGCAGCAATCCAAGACTGATGGAAAGAAGAGGATAGGCTGAAGCAGTCAGTAAGTATAAACTGACTGCTGTTATTTATCATGGAAGAACTGCTAGGTCTTTCAGTATATTTCTCTAGTATCAGACAACTTGTCATCTGGACAGGGTATTCCTGGAAGAAAAGTCCATGCCAAGAGAGGCAGGGGTGGCATGAAGTCATGTTAGTTTGGATCCAGAGTTGGTTTGGTTTTGGTTCATAGTGTCTAGGTTGCATGGGGGAACAGCTGATTTTATTCTCTGAAATTTGGTGACATTATTATGCTACTCATAACAGAATTGTAAAATGATCTTCCATTTCTATTACTGAGACCTTTTGTGCAAAATTAAAATTATGTGCCAGTTGAAGATTTGAAAGTAAGCACCTTTATAAATTGCCTAGAACTAACGTAGGAAGATTACTTAGCATTAATTGGAATTTTATGTTATCTTTTAAAAAATAAATAATTGTTTGTATACAGAAGCTTTAGATTTATATCTTAGCTGGGCAAAAATGTCAGCAGCCTTCCAAACAGCCTCTTCCTCCCCTAAACCCCTGCCAAACACCACCACACTGTGAATGTTTCGTATCTGCTGTCTTGCATGAGCATGCAGTTGCTACTCCTACACTGAGACACCCCTACCACCTAAGCATGTAGTTTACACTAGACCTTCCTCTTGGTGTACACTCTGTGGGTCTGGACGAAGGGATGGTGTGTGTTAATCATTATAGGGCCATGCAAGAGACTTCCTGCCCTAAATGTCCTTAGTGCCCAGCTGCTCAGCTGTCCTTCCCTTTTTTTTCATCAGTCATTTTTCTTTAGCTTTGCATTGCTCGTAGCATAATGCATTTGGAATTCTATGGCATTTTATGACTGTCTCCTTTCACTTGATATTATGCGTTCTACCTTTCATCCGTGTCTCTTCAAGGATTAACAAATCATTCCTTTTCAATGACAAGTAACATTCCATTGTCTGGATATACCACGGTACACCAATTCATTTGCCAAGTGAAAAACTCTAGGTTACTATAATTTATTAAAGGGCATACTGACTCTTTCCAAACTTTGACTGTTATGAACAAAGCTGATATACAGATTTATAGCCAGTTCTTTAGTGTCATAAATTTTAATTAATATAGATAAATATCGAGGAAGGAGATTCCTGAGTTATACAGAAAAATTGTGCTCAGTTTTATATGATGTTAACAAACTCTCTTGCAAAGTAAATCGGGTATGTTGGTTTATCAGCGGTGAGTGAGAATTCGTGTTGTTCCCCGTTCTTTTCAACATTTAGAGTTGTTAGGGTTTGGGATTTGGGCCATTGTAGTAGGTGTGCGAAGGCTGTTTTAATGTGTAATTCCCCAGTGAAACATGATCCTTTCCTCAGATAACTTACAGCTGTAATGATTTTGTTTTCCTCTTGTCGAGATTTAAGAGTTTCTTATATGATTTGGATGAAAACTCTTGCTCATATATGTTTATAACATTGTCACCCAATCTCTCATTGTTTCAACAGTCTTTTGCAAACTAGTTTTTTTAAGTGTGTGTGTGTGTGTGTGTGTGTGTGTGTGTGTGTGTGTAGGGTCTCACTACATAGCTCATATTTGTAGTAATTCTCCTGATTTCAGCCTCCCTAGTCCTGGGATTACAGGCATGCACCACCACTCCCAGACTCCATCACCAGCTCAGTGGGCAGGGGTGGGGGGGTGACATGTGGTGCCAGGGATCAAATTCGGACCCCTGTGCTTCCCTAAGCTTAGTGCACTGAGCTATATTGCCTGCCCTGCAAGCTAGTTTTTAATTGTAATGATCTCTACCTTATCAGTGCTTTCTTTCAAAGATCATGTCCTTGCTACCATATTGCACTCTTACTATTTCACTTTAGATTGTCTAGATTTTATCTTTTGTTACTTTCTAAAAGTTCTTCAGTTTTGTATTTTGCGTTACATCTGTAATCCATCTTAAATTAATTTTGCAAGAAGCATTATACATAATCTGCATGTAGATGTCTGGCTGTTTAGTATCATTTGTCTCATTTTCTTTTAAGATTACTGATGTATTTAAAAGAATGCCTGCTTTCTTTTTCCTGTGTTTTATTGCAATTTTATAGAGGGAGTTTTTCAGTGTATATTATTCATCATGATATGAGAAAAGGAAGTCCCCTGCATATGTTTCCTTAAATGAGAATGGCACATGACCAAAAGGTATACCAACAGCTGAATCTGTTAAAAGAAAGAAGAACCGTTAGTAAATTCAGCAGTCTGCAGGTTTTCTGTGTAATGGGATTTTCAGTGAAATCATGGGTAAGCTATGTATAGCATTACTTGACCTCAAGTCTGGGCTTAGGTCCAGGCCCAGTATCTTTGGTGAGTTTGCACCCTGCTATGATTGGATTACAGCAGGTTATCAGAGCAGTTCGGGGTAAGAAAGTGGCCTCAATGTGGAAAGGAGAGAACGCTAAGCAAAAAGACCCGCTGTACTCTAAACAGAGAATCATGACCACCTGGGGTAATTTTCAAAGGAGAACAACATGGGTCCAGCTGGAGGCCAAGAGCCCACAACAATGTCTCATTCAGACCAGTTTCAAGGGTCTGTGATGGAAGGCCCCAAAGTCAGTGGTAGAAGCTACAAAGCCTGCCAGTAGCCTCAGGAATCTGTGCTAACAAGCTGAGGGATCTGCGCCAGAGCCAGGAGGTGCTCCTCAAAGCAAGGACCAGAGTGTCCCTGAAAAGTACCACAGCCACTCTCAGCAACAGTGAGATCCCGAGCTCCTCTGATGATCAGGAAAGCTGAGTTCCCATCAGGAAGCCAGCCAGCATGACAAGTTTCTCCACAAGACCAAACAGTGCACCGCCTTCCCCTACCTTCCTGCCCCACAAGCCGGGAAGTGACACTCAAAGTAAGGGAACCCTAGCCATCTTCAGCAAGTCCGGAGCTCCCTGGATGTTAAGAAAGGTCGAATTCACATCAGGAAAGCCAGCAGGAAAAGCTCCCATAGGAGAACCAACAGCCCAGGGAAACCAATAGCTCTGCTTTTTCCTCTCCAGGAAGAAGTTTTTATGCCGTTGGCAGTAGTCCTCCAGCAGACCCAGAACCGTGCTGACTCAGCAAGGGGCTACAAGGTGACCACCAGTTGTGAATCCACCACTGCATGTTTTTGTGATTTTTGGCTGATCTTTGGCACCATAGACAACTTCTGGTAACAACTAACAAAGGAATGCATTTTGATATGAACGTTTACTCATAGTCTTACACACATGGGCAAATAAGATGAAACAATGAAGATATATATTGGAAGTTCATCATGACTTTATTGTTGCAATGGAACATGGTTTTAGAACACGAGAAAAATAAATATTACCTATGTCTTCAGTTCTACTCAGAATATAACACCCATGACACATTTTTAAATTAAAAAAGGAAGTGGGCTGGCGAGATGGCTCAGGGGTCTAAAGCATCTACTTGGGCAAGCTTAGGCAACCATAGGAACCGCAGTTTGATCCCTAGCACCACATGCTGTGCCAGCCCCACCACAGGGCAGGCTGAGCCCACCATAGCATAAATAAATACAGTTTAAAAAATAAATAAATAATTTTTTAAAAAGAAAATAAATTTAATCTGTACAGTTGAACTACATTCTTGTCTAGATAAAGGTTTTCAAGTTATAGCCAAGTGTACTCCACAACTTTAACCCACCTTAATTCTATACAAACATGTTTGATGGCAATAGCAGCAAACTTGTTTGTTTCCACATTGTCTATGGTACAAAGTGCAACAGCACAATTAGAAAACTGTGCCAGGAGTCATGTATAAGTTGTAAAATATTTGCTACCTGGCCCACTGCAGAAAAAGTTTACCAATCTCTAGTCTAGACTATCAGCCAATGGCAAATCCAACTGTTTCCTGTTGTTTCCCAATTTCCAGCAAAGTACATTATGTTATTCTGGTTTGACAGAGAGGTACAATATGCTCATGATTTCACAGATAAAGTTATAATTAATATTTAGAGAGAAAACTCCTCTCAGGCTTTTACAGAGAGCAAATTGATCAAGCAATGGCCGTGACTCATCCAGATGGCTGACCCTGACAAAAGATACACAAGATGCTGTACATGGTTCCAGGGTAAATCCTGAGGGGATTTGACTGACCTTGTCAGACAGTAAAAGTTACAGTTTAGTCATATAGGTGTTGCTTTAACTTGGTCTTAGCCATCCTGCAGAAAAGTGTAACCACAATGTATAAAAGTGAAATTAGGTTAATATGCTGAGCTGTAAAAGGCTCAAGTCAGCAACTCTGGACAATTGCCAGTTGTGCTGATAACTCACTATTATTATGAACTATTGAACTATATTGTGTTATTTTGCTGAATTCATGTATCTACAATATTTGGACAGCCATCAAGTATGAAAAGGTCCTTTAAAGACTTCTCCAAATACAGCTTCTCTAACAGCAGTGGAACACCCATCTCTGTATATTCACAAAACAAAACACAAAAGGGAAATATAAATAAAGGACCATTTTGTTGTGAATATTTGCATCTCGTCCTCTGAATAACTACTATGAAGACAACAATATGCATTGTGTTAATTATCGTAACTGTCCTATGAAAATATTTTGAAACTTTCATTGCTATTCTATCTTTTTTCTCATTAAGATAAAAATTAAAAGTTATAATTAACATCAATAGTCAGAAGAACAATAGTAATATATAATAAATACTTGGGATGCAATGAGATTTTAAATATATTTCATTTTAAGTTTATATAATTACCTTTTGATAATGGTTATGTTTAACAAATGACCTGAAAACTTCCTGAGCATTTGATAACTGACTCTCAGAGTCAAGCTCGAGCTGGCTCCAGCTCGCCATTACGAGCAGCGAGGAGCTCTGAGTATAAGGGAGAAGGTTGCCCGGTTTGTGGGTGGCGCTGCATTTGTTTGGCTATAATCTGACAAGGCTTGGAAGATAAAAAGACAGAATGGAGGAAGAAGGGAGGCTAGTGGGATTTCGCAGAAATCGAGTCAGACTGAACTGGGCCTAATCTTGCCTTTCTGTGGGCCTTGCCTCACGCTGGAGATAGGGAGCTGAGTAAGAGCCTTGCTCTGAGGGCTCATCGCTGAGGAACAAGGGCCAGTCGATCACGTTTTGCCCTTCTCTGTGCGACTCACACCGCAGACATATTCAACAAGTTATTGCAAACAAATGACTCTAGCAGAAGAACATGAAATGCTACAAGAGAAATATGTTAAAATGTTAGGGAAGGGCTGGCAAGATAGCTCAGCAGACTAAGCGCGTGCTCAGGCAAGCTCAGGGACCTGTGTTTGGTCCCCAGCACCACATGCCGCACCAACCCCGCCCTTGGGCATGCCGAACCAGTCACAGGGACCCAGCGTGGTTGTGCACGCCTGTCATTCGAGCACTGGGGAGGCTGAGACAAGAGGATCACTATGAGTTGGAGCTGCTTAGTGAGACCCTCTACCAAATAAATAAATAAATAAATAAATAAATAAATAAATAAATAAATGGACAATTAGAAATCTTATGAGAACAGAAAATAAGAAGAACTTAGAGTTCTCAGAACGCTGCGAGGTCCTCTCCCAGAACCCTTTCCGCCATATTCTACACATGCGTGCCATTCTTTCTTTCCGAAGGCACTCTTTTTCCGCTTGCTAGGAGGCCATGTGCTTGCTCATCCTTGGTGCCTTCTCGTCCTTGCCCTGCTCGTCGTCTTCTGCCCCATGTGCCTGTCCAAGTCTGGCCCAACCGGACCTCCTTCCAGGAGCTTTCACGGCCCCTGCGCTCCCTCTACGGCTTCACAGCATTTTCTTCATATAAGATATTTTTCACAATTTTTAAAATTATTTTAAAAAAATAAAATTAAAAACTAAAATAAAATTATTACCCACGTGCATCAGTTCGAGGCGGGCAGAGCACGCCGTGCCAAGGCTGACAGGCAGGGCAGTGGGCCTCCCAGTTGTACACAGTTGTCATGGAGGACTGTAAAAAACAGAAAGGAAACGAATAACTTTTCACAAGTGCATGAGCTTTCTCAGTTTTAGTGATAGCACATGAACTTAAAAGGTCAAGATAGCATCTTTTTTACAAAACTGTCTGAGGCAGATGAAAGCTAATGATATGGTACAAAAGATGATGGTTCTAGTCTGCAATGGACCTGTATTTGAAATCTTGTTCTGTCATTCTTAGAGGCATAACCTTTTTTAGCTAGTTTGTTTGTTTGTGACAAGGTCTTGCCATGTACATCAGGCTGGGCTTGAGCTCACTGTGTAGCTCAGTCTGGCATCAAACTCTGGGCGGTGCGCACGCCTCGGGCTCCTGAGTGCTGGGACTGCAGGTGTGCACTGCTGCACCCGGGTCTTGGCAGTATATTTTTTAAATAAGCATTTAGCCAATTTTGTAGACTTTATTCTTTTACCTGGAAGTGAAGAACATCATCTCGTCTGACTGCTAAGAAGATTAATGAATCATGAGCTCATGAACTGAATTTTTCTCCATAATGTTTAGAACTGACTTATCTTGTAATACTCATTTGTTGAAAGAATGCTTGATTCAGTTTTGGCTGCAATTATTTAGAAATGCCATTATTTCCCTTTGCGATGGAATAGTTACATAGACATTTTCTCTATTTATATGACTAAAGTAACTATGTGGGTTTAAAACTGATGTAGGAAATGCATCAAGCTGTTAAAAGAAGTGAAATTAAACACTCAGTGGATTTACCATGACCTAGTTCCTTCCGGTGGCCACACACTTCAGCCATGTCTGCAACGCTTCCTCAGTCTCAGCATGCTTCAGCTTTCCCTTCTTTGCGGATCTTGTCCTTTTAAATTGTCTGTGCTTGCAGAACTGCCAAGGTCAATCTGTAAGTCACTTTGCATTTCCTGTGGTGGGAAATGGGGGCCGAAAGAGCCATCCTCTCTTCCATGCAGATACTCTCCAAAATCATGTATCAGAAACACAAAGATGTACCCAAAGCAGAAATGTGACGTGATATTCATTCTTCTAACATCTTTGTGTCAGCTTTTAATAGCTGGCATCCTCTCACAGTCTAGGGCTAGCATTAAGTCACGTTACCTTATATGATAGATAGAATACGTGTCCCCTAAAGCATACACATCTAATGACCAGAACCCATGGCTACGCTACTTTTCATGACAAAAAGAACTGCCTGTCATGAAGTTGGGGGTTCTGACACGAGGAGAGTGCTCCAGGCTAGCCGGGCCCAGTGTCGTCACAAAGTGTTTAGCAGACAGAAGAGAGAGGTAGGACAGCCAGAGAAGGGGAGGTAAGAGTGGAGTGATAGGCTTACTGCAGGATGGGGCAAAGGCCAAGGAACGCAGGGAGCCTCCAAACGGGACCAGGCAAGCAGATCGCTATCTCCTGGCGCCTTCAGGGACAGGACAGTGTCACCCACATCTTAACTTAGGTCCAGTAAGATACATTTTGGGTTTCTAGCATCATCCTACGGAATATATTTGTGTGGTTTTGAAATCATGAAGTTTATGGTAATTTATTAAATAACCACACAACTCTAATACATCAAACGCACTTTGCTCCTATCCAGGGAGTCGCATTGACCTTGGTCCCTGACCTGCCGCCCCCTGCCCTTCTGCTGTGTCTTCTAGGACCCCCCACCCTCCAGTCTACCTCTTACTCTGAACTGTTTGTCTCTTCCACTCATGCTGTGAAAATGCCCAGAGATACAGAAGGTGAACACACATACTTGCACAGATAAACACCTATATGCCGCTCCTGGTAATCAAATTCTACCAACTTGTCCAACTTCATAGCTGCTCCACAATAGCTCACCTACTTTCACACTTACTAATTTATCCTATCGCCAAACTTTGGCAACTAGTTGCATTCAGTGCCACTTTAGATAACGAGATGTGGATAGGAGGAATCGGATAACATTTTGATTTTTCCCCTACAACCCCTTTGCTATTGAGCTAGAACAATTGTTGCCTGAATGATCGTACTGGATATGTTGAGCTATCATGATTTGACTTCAGTTATTTATTGAGATCCAGAGCTTATTAAACTGCTTCTCTTTCAGCTACCATCAGATCAAATAAATAAATAAATATTGTGGCTTCTAAAGAACTTGCATTCCTGTGTAACTCTTCAGGGCCAGTGAGTTTCTGTCTAGTGATAGACTCCATATCTATTCATTTATTTGGTACAGGATCTTGCTGCACAGTTCAGACTCATAGTGCTCCTCCTGTCTCTGCCTCCCCAGTGCTGGGATTGCAGGCATGTGCCATCATGCAGGTTTCAGGGCTGGCATGGCATGACCAGTGTTCACAGCATGCGGTACTTGGTATCAGGGATGGAGCCCTGGGTCTCACACTTTCCAGGCAGATGCTTAGACTCTGAGCTATCTTCCCAGCTAGACTCCATATCTAACATGACCATGAAATTACTTAGTAGTGCAAAAGTCAAGGTCACATGCCAATTTTGTATAGTCTGTGCTACCAAGACCATTTGTTCTCTTTTCTGTATGGTTTGATTGCATCAGACTTGCCATTTCTCTAAAATGTGGTGACAGTTTTAGTCTAGTTTGATGTTGATTTGAAAAATAGAATCAACTTGTTGTAGTTCTATAAGTAATACTTCATCGGGAATGATGTCTTCTATCTACTCACTAAGGTCTCTCTCCCTCCATCCCTCCATCCCTCCATCCCTCTCTCCCTCTCTCTGTCTCTGTCTCTGTCTCTGTCTCTCTCTCTCTCTCTCTCTCTCTCTCTCTCATCAGTGTAATGTTTTGGGTTCTCGTCAGTTTATTTTACCAGTGTTTCCCCTAAAACATAATCCTGTGTGGGACAAGAACCTGGTATTTCACCACTAATGGAAAAATCCTCCTATTAATGTTTTTTTCTGACAGAGTAAAAACACATGCTGTGGAAGTAACATCAATACTTTTTCTCTGCTGACTATGCCAAAATTATCACAGAAACCACTTCTCTCATGTGACTCACAAAGACTCATTTTTGGCCACATTCAATGCAATCATCATTACTGTCCTGCAACCTATAAAAAAAAGGAAGTTGCAGTCTTCTGTGGTGGGAGAGGGCTTGGCAGTTCTGGCCTGCTTAGGTTACCCTTCCTCAAAAGGTATATAGCACGCAAGCCAGATTTCCCTAAAAACAAACAACACTATAGTGAGACTTGCATGTCTATGTCCTGAGGCAGAAATTACTTTTTCTAAGGATGCATTAAAAACCCAAGAGAATGCAACCGAGTTTAAGAAGAAAATCTTCGCAAAAGTTGAAGAGAAAATAATGCACACTACTAAGGAAAATACCTGTAAAGATTAGCCGGATTCTATTCTGCAAACATTGCCACACTTAGGGTCCCAGCTCATGGGAGGCTGCAGGAAGAGGATTGCCACAAGTGTGAGGCCAGCATGGCCTCCACATTGGGTTCAAAGATGGCCTAGACTACATAGCAAAAACACAGCATAGTTAATTATGTTGGACAGCAGAAGAAGCCTGTTATGCAGATCTTCTGATCCCTTTCTAATTCCTCCATCAGTGCCACTGCCGAGGTGGGTCTTCTGTCTTCCTGACCAGCCCTGACGTGTTTTCTGCTTACAGCTTCGCAGAAGCCCATTTCCACGCCTTATTGAAAATGTCAGGATCCGGGCCCTGTGTGCTTCTGCAGGCGCAGGTCCTGCCACTGCTGTGGGCTCGGCTCCCACATATGCTCCAGTAACACAGTGCTTCTTGAGGTGCCCAGACCTCTGCTGCTTCACGCCTCCACCCCATTGTTCATGCAGCGTCCTTTCCAGGACGGCCACAACTCCATGTCTGCCTAGAAGAGGGCACCTAACAGTCACTGGTCAAACTCCAAATAACATTAGCTGTGCTCTTTGTAAGATAGAAAAATTGGGAACTTCATGAATTCCATTAGCATAGAATGGATAAACTGTTGCATCTTCACAGCGACTGTATTGTTTTATCTTCACACAGTATTATTGCATAATAACAACAAAGAACAGACTGCAGCTAATTATAATAGTATGATAACCCTCACAAAGAATGTTGAATCAAGCCAGCCAAAAGATGCATGCTGCAGACGCTGGGGCATAAGGGTGTACTTGGCAAGTGCAGGGTCCCAAGCTCTATCCCCTGGCCCATATGATATATGCCTTGGATCCCCTGGGCATGCCATGATGGTTTGGAACCAGGTGTGATGGTGCATGCCTGTAATCCCAGTACTTGGGAGGTTAAGGCAGCAGTATGGCTGCAAGTTGGAGACCAGCTTGGGGGCTGCAAAAGCAAGCATAAGGTCAGCCTGCACTGCACAGTGACACCTTGTCTCAAAAAAAAAGAAAATGCATGCTGTGTATTTCACTTTGTACAGAATTAAAAAAAAAAAACTGACACAACTAAGCTCTGGTGTTAGAACCCATGAGAGTGGTTACCCTGAAAGAGAAGAGTAGCTGGAGCTAGGCAATATGGAATATTCTAGGCTGCTTGAGGTATTCTGCTTCTTGACCCGTGGGATAATATACAGGCACTTATTGAGCTATATTTTCATCACTGTTCATTAATGTTTTTTAATGAGAAGTTGGAGGAAAACTCTATTTCCAAACTAAGCAGTAATTTCACAAAATAATAAAGCTAGCTCTATGTTGTATCTGTTTTGCATAGTTTGCCTTTACATTTGCATTTGCCACATCAATTGTTTTATTTATTTATTACTTTTAATAAGAAATAACAATACGAGAGTTTCAAAACAGGTTACTAGTACATTCCCATTAATTGATACAATACATGTTGTTGTCCCTGTAGTAGTTAGACAGAGCACTGTAGACATGATAATTTTTCTAATCATTATTGGTACAAAAATTTTGTTCTCATTGAACTAAGAGAAAGTAGTTGTATACATAGTCCAATATTCGATAATCCCAGTGGGTTATTGGCAGAACTGGCAGTGTTAGAAGCTGCTGGTTTAAGCCTTTTACAACCAGCATACTAATATAGCTTTACGTTTTATGCCTCATGGTTAAACTTTTTTGCTGAGTGGTTAAGGGATAGTTAAAGCAAGACCTGTATAACAAAACATGTAACTTTTGTATCTCCCAAAGTCAGTCAATTGTAATTTTTAGAACTGCGTGTTTAGTTGGGATATTTTTTTCTCTGTCTCCATCCCTGTAGATTCTGCACACTGCCACACGCTCTGTATCCATAAAGATCACAGGGCTCATCTACAGATGATCACAATGTGGTAGCAGCCTTCACAGAAAGGGCTGCAAATCGGGGGAAAGTAGATGGCCTCGCTATGTCCTCCATGGCTTTAGATGGCACTTCTTAGGTTGCAGTAAGTTTGTTAGAAATGAGTATCCAAAGATGGCCCACAGTTGAAGGATTCCTCTACTTCCTCTGAGCCTAACTCTGGAGCTGGTGCAGGTGCACAGTGTTGGGGAATTCTGGGTAATTGAGTCTCCACATCCCTTACCCCCTGCACTGTGAGATTTGAATTTATTGCACCAGAGGGGCCACTCGGTTCAGGGAGTACTAATGACTCACCCACACGGACTGCCCAGTGCCTGCCACATCCCAAACGCTTCTTTATCTTTGGTCAGTATGCAAGTCCACAGTTTACAGATAGACCCATCATATAGCAACTGCTGGTTTTCAAAAGCAGTACGAAGGTCGTAGCTCCTGACCACACTGTCTCAAATATTTAATAGAATTTCTAGATATTTTCAATATATTTTCTACTGAATATCTAGAACTGACAGTAACAGAGAACTAAAGTTTGGCATTCCTTTATTGAGTAACTGCAATGTAGAATTCCTACAAAGATCTGAGTGATCTGACAAAGGAAATTAATGTGAGCAATAAAAAACTTAGGAATGCAGAATCTATGGAAATAGATTAAAGTTGACTAATGACTTTTATAAATTAATATTTTAGTAATGCTATTTCGTGTTATATTATAGATATGGAAATGGTATTTGTATTATTTATGTTATACATATGGAAAACAGTACTCCCAAAGAATGCATATATTCATTTTCTCGCTTCAAGTTACACTGTCGATTTCAAGCCGTGCATTTGTTTCTTCATAGGATCAGGGACCTGGTCAAAATTTGAACAGCACAAGAGTTGCAGAGCAAACACTATTGCTCGAGTCGCTTAGTGCAGATCGGTCCTCACAGGAAGTCTGGCGTTCTCATTTTCCCTGTTGTACTAGAGCAGGAGTCATACAATCTGACGAAGAAGGCAGAGAAGTTTTCTGTGAATTCTGTAAGAAACTCCCATCCACTCCGTGAAGGAAAACAAAGACAAATGTATAACTTGACGCTTCCACAGCCCAAGACAAGTTTCGCTGGACTGACATCAGCATGCTTTTTGAATCCTCTGGGAAAGATGCATTTTTATGCTCACTGGGATTTTTGGCAGAGTTGGGGTCCAGTGTTAGAACTGAGGCTCCCTTTCCCTCGTGGCTCTTCCGTGGGGCATCCCACCCACCGAGTTTCTGCTTCTTACACCTCCTGGCTTGTAGTTCTTCTGTCGTGAAAGTGAGTGAAGATAAATTGAAACCCTTGGCACCTGGAACCTCCCTCCCCTTTCTGTTTAGTTTCTTCATTCTTTCACAGAATCAGTTAAAGATTCATTGATATTTTTGGATTTTTAAATATTAATCTTATTAATTTCTGCTCATTGTGATTTGCCTGCTTAAGGTTTGGATTTGTGTTGTTGTGTTTTGAATATCTTGACATTCATCATTAGGTTGTTTATGTCACCTTGCTCTGTTGTGCTGGAGGTACACAAGTGTCTCATGGGACAGAGTCCATGAAAGGTACGTGAGAAACTTGGAAGACAGGCTCCTGAAATAATTTGGATCTTATGTCATTTTAATTACTGACAAAGTTAAAGGTACAAAAAGGTAGGACACACTGCGGCACATAGTATAGCCCAGCAAATTTAATGTGGACACAACAGGAAAAATTTTACAGGTGCAAATGTTTAAAGCATTCTCCTAGGTAGAAGTTGCCAGTGTTCTGGTCATAAGAAAGAACCAGCATTTAGCAGGATATCGTACTTGCACAAGAAGCTATTTTGTCCTTCAAAGAGAGATGGTTATAACAGGATGAAGTGGACTGGAGCACAGACCTGTCGCCATCCTGTGGAGGAGAAATGTCGGAGGGAGGAGCTAAGGTGGGAAGGGCCCGCACTAACTGAGGGCTCTTTGCAGATGGGGTCTGGCACAGGGAAAAGCTTTGGCACCAAGGGGACAAGAAGTGCGGCAGAAGCAGTGCAGCCTGTCCTTAGGTCATTGTACAGCCTCCTGTGCTGCAATTGCTCAGTGTGTTCATCCCCCCAGCTCTCCAGGGTCCTTTGCAAGACCACACTGGTCATGTTGGTCTCTCAGGATTGCCTGAACTGATGGCTGCTAGGCCCCCGGAACAAAGCATGGCCAGTGTGTGGCATGAGAGAAAATTTGAGCTAAAATATCTAGATGCTGCAACAGCTTAAGTATTGTGGAGCAAAGTGATAGTACTCTATCAGCACGGTTCTTTCTCCATGAAAAATAACCAAATCCACCTCTCACTTTTCCTTGAAAAGAACTGGGAGAATAATTATTCAAAAACCAATTAGAAATTGTCAGTAGGACCGTTTTTTGTGTGCTCATCTTTCTCGGCAAGAAACACTCATGACTATCCTGCTGGTTGGAGAGGACAACAGAAAGCATCTGGAGTCTGTTTAGCTGCTTTTATAAACAACCTAATTTCCTTTTTTGAGAAGTTTATCTAAGTGACTCCTTCTTAGCTGGAAAATTATTTGTTCCATTCTTGTTAACTAAAACAAAGGTCACCTATCCTTAATTAAATAAAAATGTCCTTACTGCAAAGGAAGTTACTTACTACTAAGAAAATGCTTTGTTCTGTTTTCTATAATTTCAGTTTTCCTAGAAGTGGATTATGGAAGGTCTTGCAACCAAGGAAGGAAATAATCTAATTCTGCTGAAGCCAAATTTAGGCAGCTGAAGACAGTGAGACTCCTTAGAACCTAGTCACCGCTACCTGGTGGTGGTGGCTCCGTGTGGTTTAGACCTAAGACAACCCCCAGAGTCTCACGTGTTCAGGGGCGGGGCTTTGGGGAATGGTTGGGATACGGGGGCCCTACAGCAGTAGCAGACTTACCCGTTCACGCATTTACACTTTGATGGTACTTGGCGAGGTGCTGAAGACAGAAAGTGGGGTCCGCTTGAAGGGAGTAGATCACAGCCCCGTAAGCTGGGGCTGGGGGCCACTATCTGTCCCAGCCCCTTTCTCTCTGCTTCCTAGATGCCTGGGGATGCAGGGCTCGCTTCTGTCACTCACTTCCTGGCTCACCAGCCAGCTAAAACAACAGAATGCGACACACAGGGCGGAACCCGCACAGCACAGCGCCCACATCAACCGTTCCTCCTGTGTTACAGCGACAAAAGCTAACCCACGGCCTGTCTCTTTCATGATATGTTTTTTTGAAGGATTCCATTATACTTTATTTCTTCAAGAGGCCATATATTAACAGATACACAGTGTTGTTTACTTGGCATCGATTACAATTTCATTTAGAAATAAGTTAGCTGTATGCTATCAGCTGGCATGATTCCTGATCTCTCCATCCTTGGGGTGACTCTGCCGACCGGGGAAAGGTTCCATTCTATTCCAATTCGTGTTGCTGTCTAGGTCCGTGCAGCCGTAGAGAATGTGGCTCCAACCAACCAACATAGCATTACCATATTTGTCATGGAAATCAGGTGGACATTTCTGGTGGCTCTGCCTTGTCACCCTTTGTTGAGTGCTTTGAACTGGAAAATGACCTGATGCGTTTTTGGCCAAGGGAAACATCAAGGAGCTAAAGTTGACACTGCGGCGACTGCCGCTGCTGGCCTGGTGCAGGTCACTTCCAGATACCCTTACAAAGAGCCTCATGACATTCGTAAGCTCTTCACTGGCTCAGCTGATCTGCCAAAATGTGAATACTACTCGTCTTTATTTCTCTGGCAACAGCAGACCAGGTATCCGGAAAACTTAATGGTGTGAGGAGAGATTGTAGCTCTAAAAGTTCAGCGAAGTTTACCATTTCCCTGTTTCCTAATTTGTAATTTTTCCACCCCTCCCCGGTGTTTCCTCTACCAGAAACGCCCCTGCTCTTTTTCATCCTCACTCTTTACGAAACTCTGACTCATTCTTCGGGACTCAGTCCAAGTGATAGCTCTGTGGTCTCACAAGCCAGCTGTTGTGCTGATGCACTGATTAACAGAGATTTCCTTCGAGACTGAGGTTTCTTAAAGTGTAGCACTTAGATCTGTGACATCAGAGCTCCTCAAGGAAGAGTGTGCGGTTTTATTTTTATTTATTTATTTATTTATTTATTTATTTATTTATTTATTTATTTGGGAAGTGTCTACAGCAGTGGTTCTCAACCTGTGGGTCGTGACCCTGGCGGGGGTCGAATGACCAAAACATAGGGGTCACCTAAAGCCATTATGAATCATAACTGTAGCAAAATTACAGTTTTGAAGTAACCACCAAAATTATTTTTTGATTTGGGGTCACCGCAAAATGAGGAATTGTATTGCGGGGTCACGGCATTAGAAAGGTTGAGAACCACTGGTCTACAGGGTGTTCAGGGTCTCACTACTAAATCGGACTCATATGCTCCTCCTGTTTACAGCGAGTGGTTCAACAAATCAATGAATGTAACATGTTACATAAACATAAGCAAGTACAAAAATCATCTGGTCATCTCAATAGATACCAAAAAGCTTTTGACAAAATCCAATATCCATTCCTGATTTTAAAAAACCTGAATAAATTAAGTATAGAGAGATGTTATCTTATTCTGACAAAAGTCATTTATAACAAACCTACCACAAAGATCATATTAAATAGGAAACACTAAAAGCTTTCCCTCTAAAATCAGAAATAAGAAAAGGATGTCCATTATCGCCAATCCTGTTCAATATAGTTCTCAAAACGTTAGCCAGAGCCATCAGGCAAAAGATAGAACTTAAAGAGACATGTATAGGAAAGGAAGGAGTCAAATTACCTTCTACACAGAAGAGTCAAAAATTCTACTCAAAACTAGAATTTGCAACCAATTTTAATAGTGTAACAGGCAAAATAATCAACATACAAAAATCAATGATATATCTGTATACAACAGTCAAAGCACTGAAAAAGAAATTAGAAAAGCAGCATCATAACCAGTAGCATAAGATTTTTTTTTTTAGTGGTTGGCTCAGCCTGCCCTGGGGGTGGGGCTGGCGCAGCATGGGTGCCAGGGATTGAACCATGGTCCCTGTGGTTGCCTAAACTGGCCTAAGCAGGTGCTCTAAACCTGTAAGCCATCTCACTGGCCCACATCAAGAAAACTTAAATACTTAAAAATTAATATAATCAAGAAAATAAAAGGCTTTTGTTGTATTCTGCAAAGGACATCGTAAAGGACATTGGAAGTTGAAAGATATCCTCTGTTCCTGGTTAGGAAGAACCAATATATTCAAAATGGTCACACTTCCAAAATTGATATATAGATTTAATATAATCCCAAACAAAATATTGACAATATTCTGCACAAAATTAAGCAAAGGAATAATAAACCTCATAAGTAATTGGAAGAGACCCACAATGGTGAAAGCAATACTGGGTAACAAAAGCAAGGCAAAGAATATTGCAATTCTGGGGTACAAGTTACATCACAAAGTGTCAGTGATCAAAACAACATGGTACTGCTCAAATACAGAGACAGGGGTCAATGGAAGAGAAAAGAGGATGCAGAAATAAACCCAGGCACATTCAATTATTTTGTTTTTGATAAAAGAGTCAAAAACATGTACTGGAGAAAATATGGTGTCTTTAATAAGCAGTGTGGGGAAAACTGGCTAGCCACATGCAAAAGATTGAATCAAGATCCACGTATCTTACCATGTACTAAACTAAAGTCAAAATGGGTTACAAGTTAGAATATTAAAAGAGAAGCAAAATGCCAAAAGATAAAGTAGGTAAAAATCTTGAAGACATAGCCATGGGCAAAGACCTTCTGAACAAAACTTCAATGGTGCAAGAAACTGTACCAAGAATCAACAAATAGGACATCAAATTTAAAAGTTTCTGCACAGCAAAAGAAGTAAGGAACAGAGTGAAGACACAACTACATGCGCAGCCTACAATTTTAGCCAACTAATCTTCAAAGTACAAAAGTCTAGAATTTGTAAACATTTCCAAAAAATTAGACCCCACAAGATAAGACTGAATCAAAAAATGAACAAGAGGTTCTCTGAGGCATAATGGCGGGTGTGGAGGAGGCAGAGGCCTCCAGGAGCCACCTGAATGGCTACCTGGACCCACATGACAGCGAAGAGGGAGCCACTCCTACGGTGGAGGAAACAGGCAAGAAAAAGAAGTGGAAGAAGAAGAGTAAAGGGGTTGCTGCAGGACAGCAAGAACCTGAGAAAGAAGCAGGACCCCCCATGGACAGTATCTCAGTTACCCTTCTCTCGTTGCTGGGACCCTAAGAGAAAGTAAATGCTTGACGGCACTGAAGAGTCTGTGTGTGTGTGACTTGGACATCAGAGACCCACACCCACCACTATGTGACATTAAAAGGTCATACACAGAGCAGCTTGAACGCCCTGTCCTGCCGTGTTCGACTTGTAAAGAAGTTGCCAGCAGAGGAGAGGACTATTGAACTTAGTCCAAAGCCATCTCAACGTCTTTATTTTCTAGGCTTTGTTGGAATACGTGATATCAGAATTAACTTCCAACATGTCTGCTTTAACAATGGACCTGTGTAATACTTTATCCATGTTTAAAATAATCAGAGTTTGATCAAGGCAGGCAATCTGTCTAATGTAAGCAACCAAGGAAAACGCTTTCAGAACTTTAAATATTAACTGTTTCCTCCCTGTCTAGGAAATGCTCAAGTTAGTTAGGAACGACTTACACATTTTGTTTGGAATTCCTAAGTCACGCTTCTTGGATATTTATATTGCCATATTCTTACCTGAATTCTTTGAATGGCTAATTACATCAATTTCTGTGCCTATGCCCTCTGGTATTATATTTTAATCTTCCTGGAATTCATTTTCTAAAAAATAAAGACATTTCGAAATCTGAAAAAAAATGAACAAGTGAAATGAGTAGACATTTTTCAGAAGAAGTACAAATGACTAATAAATACATGAAAAAAATATTCAACATTTGTAGCCATTAGAGAAATGCAAATTAAAACATGGGAATTTCATCTTACTTCAAAAAGAATGACTATTATCAAGAAATAAAACATAATATTGATGAAGTTTCAGGAATAAATGAAGCCTTTCTACATTGTTGGTGGAAGTGTAAACCCGTACAACTATTATTGAAATAAGAATGGAGAGTCCTCCCTCAAAAGATATTAGAAATTACTTTTGACCAGCTAATCTCCTCCTAGGTAACTTCCCAAATACTTAAACACATCATATGACAGTGATGCATGCTTACTTGTGTTTGTACCAGCCCAAGTGGCCAACTATATATATCCATCAATAGCTGAAAGGATTAAAAATATGGCATTTAAGCATGATGCAATACTATTTGGCCATCAAGAAGAATAAACTTGAGTTGTTTGTAGGAAAGTGATGCACTTTTAGACCATAATGGTAAGTGGAACAAATTAGATATGCAAACATAAATACCACTTTGTTTCATATGAGAAACCCAAAATAAAAGATTGATAATAGGAAGGAGACAGACCTTTGTCTAAAGGGAATAGATTAAGAGATGGAGGTTGGAGAAGGATGGAAAGGTAAAAGGAATGCAAAAAGAATTAATATGTGTCATTTACATGCACCAACTCCTCACAGGGGATCTACTCGTTATGTCCTGCAAATATGTACTAATAAAACTAGAACTTAAATGCAAAGGAGTGAGAGGAGGGGAACATGTGAATCTACTACCCGGTCACTTACTATTACACAAGACAATCTGCGTATGTTACCATAATTAATTCTATCACAGATTCTACGGGGTATTCATGTTTCTTTGTCCAGATGAAGAAACTTGAGCCTTGAAAAGATTCATTTGCTTGGAAAACAAAGCTATCTGTGGCAGAGCCAGAACTTGACGTTAGTTCCAATAAGCTCTGCGAGCCAGGCTTTCGGCTGCATAGTCATAGAACCTTGGTTTTCCGTCATCATTTGCTGTCCTCCCACATCTCCTTATTTGGGTATAAGATCTGTGTGCTCTGCAGTGTCTCTGTCTTTGTGAAAACGGAGCTAATGAAAACTGATTTGAACCAGCAGGGCTGACAGTCTCATCCTGTGGGGATCGCATAATGTAGCTGGGTGGAGACAGGCATGCCAAAGAGCTCTGATGAAGATTTGAGGAAACAGGAAAAGTTTAGCAAATAGATTACTCTGATTTGAGTGAGTTCCCACGACGAGAAAATGAGCCTCTGACCTCAGGGTCTCCTCAGAATTAAGGCACTATTGTCTGAGAACATTCTTGCAAAAGCAGAGATGTCTATTCCCACATTTCTTGAAACACATAGGGAAGGGCTATGCAGTCCACCACAAGTAATGCCGCCTTTGGGACCGTGTACTGTCTTGAACATATTTAGCACTTCCTTCAGTCAGGGCCAAGAGTGGGTGGCGACATCCTGGTGGCTGGGTCTGAAGAGCTCCGAGACTCGCTGCTGTGTCCTCCAGCTGCTTCCCCATCAGACTCTTGTGCTTTTACTTCACACATTGCGCCACTGGATCAAGGAGAAGACAGCATCGATTCTAGTTTTCCACCCCTTGCCTTTGTCATTCGACCTCCTACTTTCACTTCTCAAACAAGGTTTCCAAAGAATAGACACTGCCTTCACTTTCTCCACTGTAATTCGTCTTCTGCCTCTGTCGTTTCCGCAGTCATTCCTAAAGGTCGCCATGACTAATTTCCAGACTGCTCAGCTCACGGGACATGTTTTCTCCTCAAATTTACTCTTTGCGTTTCCCTTTCCTTCTTCCTTTTCTTTGTTGAGTGCACAAAATTATTCATCCATAATTCTTAATTCATGACATATTCATTGCTCTAGCTAAGTTTCACTTTTCTTTAGTTTTTATGATAAATTATGAAAATATTCCCCTGAAGTAAAAGCTAAGGCCTCAAAAATAGCACATGTCCTAGTATGTGAAGCCCTCCATCGTGAACCCTGAGTTCTTCCTTCCACACACCAACTCGTTGTGCATGTTAAACACTATTCCTTTACTTTAGTTTTGAGCTGTACTTCTGTTTTAAAATTAGTGCCACAGAATCATGCTTTTCACTTAGTGTTGCATCGCCAAGATTTGCCAATATTATCGCATGTGAATTGGTTTTAAACTTTACCACAGTGGAACAATTGTTTTCTGAGTAGGTCACTATTTACTCAGTGCCCTACTGACAGGCTCTGGAGTAATAAGCATTAGGCCTTATGCTAATTCTTGGATTCTTGGCAACATTTGCTGATACCTCCTTCCTTTCAAAAAATCATTTTTCCTCTTTCACCTTCCCATTCTCCTCTAGCCCACCATTCTGCATAGACATCTGTACTAATTCCTCTTTCTCCTCCTGCCACTTAGATATGGGCATTACTCATAGCTCTTCCATTTCACAAGTTTCCCTGGTTCACACAAGGAAAGCAGAATTCTGGGGCATCCACACCCATGGCCCCAGAGTCGCTGAACCTCCAGTTCCTTCCTAGAGTTAATAGTCTTACATCAAATCCCCAGAAAACCACCTCAGTTTTATCATAAATTGAAGGAAGTATTATATGTACCCCATGATAGTGACACAGTTGAAGAGCACAGCCTGTGTAAGTATAGAGTGCAGCTTCTAGAGCAAGGAAGAGCTGGGAAAATTAAGCTATTAATTTACTCCTACTGCTCTGCAGTTTAAGAAATGTATCAACTTCTCAGATTTGTTTGTTTGTTTGTTTTGGTTTTTTTGAGACAGGGTCTCTATGCAGTTCAGGCTGGCCTTGAGCTCACTTTGGTAGCCTCAGCCTCCCAAGCGCTGGAATTACAGGCAGGAGCCACCCTGCCAGGCTCAGATTTGTCTTAACATAGACGACAAAACTGTGGGCAGACTGTACGGATCCGTTGATCTTACTGCCAACTGGTTCAACCCTGGCAAGTCTGCCTGATGGGGAAGACTAACTCCCCGCACACAGAAATGATCCTTTATACTTCTACAAAGTTTGCATCCAGTAACACAAGGCTACCCAGCAACCAATAGCTGGCCTGAGTCAGACAGGATGTTTTTCTCAATGGGATGTTTCTCAGCACTGGGGCAGCTTTCTGCTCCAGGCGTGGAGGCCCAGTCCCACCTATACACATTTGATCCATTTCCTGGCTTCCTGCGGCTCCCAACAGCAGACTGTGAAAGTGGACCATCAGAAACATTCGCTCCAAAGATTTATTAGTCTCCGCAGATTATTGATAGGTTCCGATTCTGGCCTCAAGTGGGAAATCCAACTATGTACTGGTCCATGTTCAAGCTATTCAATCCTGCATGTAAACATGGTGGAAAAACTAAAAGTAACTCAAATTTTTGATTAATGTTCAGGTAAACCTCAGACCAAATTTTACTCCTAGATAGGTAGAATAGTAGCAAATGCAGATGGTTATACCTAGACAGAGAATGTTGAGTTCCACGTGATTAAAACCAACACGAAGTCATATTTAATTGTGAATTTCATAAGATCATTAAGTGGTAAAGTTCACATTTTTCTTCTTGACAGCTGTCTCAGTTATTTTTCTCTCATTGCTCAGGCAAAACACCAGACACCCAAAGCAAAGGAAAGGAAAGTTGATTTAGTTCACAGGTTGTAGAGGTTTCGGTTTGCAATCAGCTGCAGGCAAGAGGGGCCTGGTGGAAGGCACTCAGGGGAAGAAGCGGTTCGCAGAGGCAGAAGAGAGCGACGGCCAGCGAGGGAAGACACAGCCGAGCCGCTTTCTTTCCTCTGACTGTGTTCAGGCTGCCAGGGCTAGAGCAGTGCCAACCCACGCAGTGGGCTTACCCCGTGGTCCCCCCCCCCTTAATCCCAGCACCCTTAATCCTAGCATTGCACCACAAAAAGTTCACACACTCTAGATCCAGTCACCACTGAAAATGCCCCACCTGACACTGTATAAGGTTTGGGGTGGGGTATCTAGACCCAAACTATAACACTAGCCAAGAAGCTTTCACAAAGATGTTTGTAACCATCAATTTGACATTAAGAATGGACAGACAACATTCATGAACACGAAAAAAGAATTGTAAAATAATATTGAAAGATACAGAGGCTGGGGAGATAGCTGAGTAGCTATCTTGGCAAACACAAGGACCTGGGTTCAATCCCTGTCCGCAAGAGAAATAAAAATAATAATAATAATTGGAGGCCGGTGAGATGGCTCAGCAGTCTAGAGCACCTGCTTAGGGGAGCTTAGGCAACTACAGGGACCGTGGTTCGATCCCCAACACCACATGCTGCGCCAGCCCCACCCCCCAGGGCAGGCTTAGCTGGCCATAACAAATAAATAAATAAAGTTTAAAAAAAGAAGAGAGAGAGAGAGAGAGAGAGAGAGAGAGAGAGAGAGAGAGAGAGAGAGACCTGCTGTGTATCTTTTTCTCAGAGGTCCACAGGGAGCTCGGGAGGTGGTACTGCAGAGCCTGGGTCAGTGACTGTCAAAGGGAACAACATAAAACCTCACTGATGTGGAAAACAACTTGGCACACATCCACTCCTGAGGCTGTCATAAGGAACCAATCAGACACCTGCTGGGATTCCTGAGAACGAGTGCTCCTATCAGCATTTTGATATTGATAAATTTGTAACAACCCAAATATCTATGAATAAACATAGATCAAATAACCTCTGGTACAGCCATATATCTGGAAAAGAATTGCAATCACAAACTAACATAAAAACACATCCTTCAGGGTGATTGTTACCATGATAAAATATTTATGATATGATAAAACAACAGTGAAGTCATAAGCAAAATATAGAAGGCAGTGGCAGTTTTGTAAAACAAAATTGCATGAATCGTTGTGGGAAGAGAGAGCGATACATTAGGAGTGATTGTCTCACTTCTGCCACAGCAACCACTAGAGAACAGCAGCATGGTCCTCCACTATCCCGTGGTCGTGGGCCTCAACAGTGGCCACGGGTGACTAAGATTGTGAGCAAACTGAGGCACAGCTGCCGTTGTGGACACCTCACTAAACACACCAAGCTCGTGTGGGACATGATCCAGGAAGAGTGTGGCTTCACCCCCTATGAGTGGTGCACTATGGAGTTGCTCAAGGTCTCCAAGGATAAGTGCACCCTCAGTTCATCAAGAAAGGGGTGGGGACGCACATCAGCACCAAGAGGAAGTGTGAGGAGCTGAGCAACATGCTGGCCTCCATGAGGAAGGCAGCTGCCAAGAAGGACTGAGGCCCTCCTGGATAAAGCTTTGCAGGAATTTAAAAAGAAGAAGAAGAAGAGGAGGAAGAAGAAGAAGAAGAAGAAGAAGAAGAAGAAGAAGAAGAAGAAGAAGAAGAAGAAGAAGAAGAAGAAGAAGA